>JUFY01034873.1:2272-13188 GCA_001855655.1 Leptopilina clavipes
AGATATTAATATGGTTAATATGCCTAAAAATTTTTACCTAAATTCGTTAAAACCTCTTCGAGTTATCGTTATAACAAAAAACGGGATACACACACACATACATTCGGACATTTGATCAGGGACTCATATATAACATTTATAAATAGAGGAAAATTTGTTTCCAATATTTTTAAAAAAAATTTAAATGAAAGGAATACAAAGCTTCCTCCACAAGGAAGCAAAAAGCATAAGTGACGAAAGGAAATTTTACAAAAATTTTTACAATTTCTATATTAATCTTAAGTTTTATTTTGTAAATATAATAATAATAGTTTGACCAAATCAAATAAATTTATACAATTTAATAAAGGTTATTTATAGTTGTAATTATTATTTCAAACAATTAAAAAATATTAAAAGAACACAGGAAAAAGAAAGGGTCATTTTAACACCAAAAGTGGTGTCAAAACAACACACAACAAATTTAACACTAGTTGAGGGCGCCACTATCTCTGTGAATTAGCATTGGTTAAAATTAAGGTATTTAATTTTAACAGGCAATTTTAAAACTTAATTTTCTGTTGTCATGGTAACGTACAATAGTAAGAGAATCAGAAAATTCAAATTAAACGCTTTTCCTCCGTTACTTCCGTTGCTGCCTGCCTGCGTAGTCAGGAAGCAGCCGAGCTGTGAGAGTGCCATTACACACAAAAGTTTTAACACTTTTTTTGTGAAATGTCAAATTAGTAATTGCATTTTATTAGATTAAATTAAATTTTTAGTTGAGAAGTCTCAGAGACGGATACTCCAGTTAGTTGCGAGAGTTTCTTCTTTCTTCAGAGCATTTCAAAATATAGACATTTCTGAAATAAATAATTAATTATTACAATCATGTCCAAACAGTGAAATTTATTTGAATTATTATATTTCCCTTATTATTAATAATACCAATAATGACTGGCAACGTAAAATTATGCACCTAAATTGTCTTTAAGATTATTTATTTTTTTCCGATTTTTGAAATAATAGCCACTTTATTTACGTGTTTAAAGTATGCTAAACTGTCTATTACTTCACTCGTAATAGAAGATATAAGTACCGAATATTAATTAGAAAATTATTATTTTTTAATCATATTTAATCATAATTTTATCATCTTAAATGAATACTATGTAACAATAAGTATAAAAAAGTTCATCTTATTTCAAGTGTACCAATTTTAAAATTTTAAGGTTCTCTGATCAGTCGCAGTCTAATATTTGCACAAAATGTAGTATTATTTGTGAATATTTAAACCAACAAGTATTATAAAATTTTATTGAAAAATGTAAAGGGTGGAGGAGGTTTAATATTTTGACCAATAAGTTTGAACGGTTCATTTTTAAAAAAATCCTATCTCTTACATAACAGGTTTAAAATAATTTTGACCTATATGAACCGCCGGATCGTAGAAGGGCATATAGCCAATGTAATTCAAATGGACTATATGCCCTTCTACGATCCGGCGGTTCATATGTTTCCGACACGTCTTTCCCTGTCCTTTAAAATGGTGAACAAAGAAATTCAAAATTTGTCCCTTTTTTAAAAATCAAATTTTTTTTCATCTTTTCTTTTAAAAAGGACCCATTTTTTTCTTTTTTCTTCTTTTAAAGAAAGCTTAACACGTGTATTTTAAATATACGAAACGAAAAAATGTCTTTTTTCTTTTTAAAATATAATTAATTATTTAATTAAAATTAATAAAATTGAGATACTTCAAGAAAAAATAAAGTTGGGAAATTTTGAAATCATCACTGTAAAGATAATAAAAATCCATATCCAACGAGCGCTATGTGAAATATTTTAGAAAAATTTATATTTTATTAATAATTTTAATTAATTTTTTATTATTATTTGTTAATAAAACATCAGTTTGTCCAAAACACTTTATATAGGGCTCGTTGGATGTGAATTTTTATTATTTTAACAGTGGTGAATTCAAAATTTCTCTAACTTTATTTTTTAGTAAAATATTTCAAATTTCATTTATTTTCATTAATTAATTAATTAATTAATTAGTATTTCGAAAAGAAAAAAAAGGCATTTTTTTGTTTTGTATAATTAAAGTACACATGTTTAGCTTTCTTTAAAAGAAAAAAAGGGAAAAAAAGTTAAAAGATTGATTTAAAAAAACGGACAAATTTTGAATTTCTTTTTTCTCCATTTGAAAGAACAGGAAAAAAGATTGCGGAAACATATAGGTCAAAATTTTTGTCAACCTGTCAAATAATAGTTATAATTTTTTAAAAAAATGCATGGTTCAAATTTAGTCAAAATATTAAACCACCTCCTCTCTTTACATATTTTGTGAAAATATTATTCTTAGCCGAAAACCTTGAAAATATAAAATTGGTATACACTTGAGAAATACCCCATGTATTATTACTTTTATTAGGATTCTATTTGTCAATATATAATGATACATAAAATGAAATTTTCTATTTGTTGGGGTAAATCTACTGATAAATAATAAAACAAGAAAGCAACTTTCTATTGTCTTTTATTAGGATGCGATTGAATAATATAATTTTATGTCAAAGAAAATTTTCTATAGATTTAAATTCGATTGCAATTAGGATAAATCATAATATATTGGATAATATTGGTTAATATTTTTAAAAAAATTTACGTACGTTGAGGAAAATTTATGAGGGTCCAGCGAGTCTTTTTTCAATTGCCTTCATTTTCTGTGGAATCTATGGAGTTTAATCGAACGAACTTTTTAAGGCCTCTGAGGGCGTTACATGCTTTACCTTCTGGTGTCCTGAAGGATAGTCCTTATAGAATCCAGTTACATTTTTCACAATATACCTAACGGATTAAAGAAAATTCTTTAATAATCAATCAAATTCACAATTTGAATTTTTTTTACGCTTATGCTTAAAGATTAGAAATTAATTTTAAATTCTAGGTGTACATCAAAAACTATACCTCATGGATGAATGAACATAGAATGCATAAGTTCATAGAAGGCTTAATCAAAGTATTTATCACTTTTCTGTAAACAAAACTTTAAAGTCTGAGTCATAAATATTTCTCAGCAGGAAAACAAGAATAAGGGTTAACTGCATGAGCTTTGACGAGAATCCTTGTATTGTTTTGTCTACGAGAAGAGTTCTCGAAAATTTCCGTCATGGTCCACTAAAACTTCTTATATAACATCTTCTGTATGCTTCTATTACTATTGTTTTTAGATACATCTGTGAAAAAGATACATATAAGCAATAAAATTTTATTAAAATTTTATTAAATTGGAAAATTTTTAAATTTAGTTAAAGTTAAAGAAGGTTCTATACATGTCTCTAATAACATTATATTAATAGTAAAAGCATTCAAAAATTCTAAACTTTTTTATTTCAGGACATTTGAGGGCCTGGAAAGCACAACCGACGTAGCGCTCGGCCGCCCGCGCTAACACCAGTCGGGTAGCAGTGAGCGGCCCAAAGGCGCTCACTGCTACGTGACTGGTATTAGAGCGGGCGGCCGAGCGCTACGTCTGTTGTGCTTTCCAGGCCCTCATTTGGACCTTTATGACGTCACAAGCCATGTAGTTTAACATTGAAACTTTGCATTTGTCTGGTTAATAAATTTTTGAATATTTTTAAATGAAAATTAATGGAAAATGTTTATAAAAATATAGAATAAGTCTCTCATGTCCAGATGGATTAATATTTTGCTTGGAAAAGGTTTTTTTAAATAAATATTGAACTGCCTGTAAATATTGTGAAGCCCTCTTTACAGGCAGTTCAATATTTATTTAAAAAAACCTTTTTCAAGCAAAATTTTAATTCATCCGGACATGACAGACTTATTCTATATTTTTATAAACATTTTCCATTAATTTTTATTTAAAAATATTCAAAAACTTATTAACCAGACAAATGCAAAGTTTCAATGTTAAATTACATGGCTTGTGACGTCATAAAGGTTCAAATGCCCTTAAGTATTTTTTGGAATCGTATACTCTAAAATATTAGTTCATTTAAAAAAAAATTTGTAAAAAGTAGTGGGGGTGGAATTTGTACATTTTAAGTGACAATAGTATTCTTAAAACCGTATAACTATGACAAAACATAATTGATTTTAGTTTTAATGGAGTGAATTTTAAAGTATTTTTAAAGTACTTTTTAATACTGATAAAAAATATTAAAAAATAAATTTTCTATCCACTTTTTTAAAAAAATAAAGTTTAATTTTAAAAAAAGTCTTGTTGATTCAAAATAAAGATTTAATTTGTCATAATAAATATATAAACTTCATTTAGTTACCAGAAACAAAATTTTCATTTGTAGGTGTGTTTACTATTTTTAACTTTTAGTTAGTTTTTTCTTTATTTCAATAAAAATGATGAATTATAGTTTTGTTTAATGTAATATAACTTTTAAATATTTAAATAAACATTTAATTTAATATTTTTCTTTACAATTAAATTTTAGTCAGCTTATAACATTAAAAAAATTTATAGAAATTAAATACCTGAAATATTTGCAGTACGTATATTCGTCGATCCATAACGCTGAACAGTAATGTGTAAAATTAAAGGTAAAATGCATAACTATTTTCCAACTAGTATTAATGTTTTAAATTAACTTTATCTTTTTTCTTGTGGCAATTTGATTGATTGGTCAAACGATAGTGACGAAAAAGCGATATATTAATCGGTTTTCCAAACATTAGTAAGGGGCACAGCAGCAAGATTTTCCGTGATGGGAATGATGATACCTGGACTTCTAATTTCGTTATAGGGGATGAATAGTTTTTCTTCTGCTGCAACAAGAAGTCTCATAAAAGGAACTCTGTATGCATTTCCGTTGTTGCGTAAAATTTTTCCTACGACACCAGCTACAACCTCACCATCATACGTGTATGATATAAACTTTTCAATTCTTAAGAATCTTGATCTACTACAAAAAACTATATGATCGCAGAATTTTCTTCTTTTATTCTGAAAAATTTTGTACTCCGTTCCATGAATGCAGGCTTTTTTAAAGAGTTCTATATGTCTATATGGATTAATAATTTTTCCTGCAGCTGTAACCAGATTTATTTCTTCTTCTTGAGGGTAGCGAACAATTCTTTTTCCCAAGCCACGAAAGTAGTGTGCTTCTGGCATTCCTTCTACGTGTACATTTGTCAGATTTAAAAGATGATAAGTTTTCGCTCTTGTTATGTCGGCTATCGGAATTTGTTTTGAAGCTACAATAACAAATTTTTTCATAAAAAATCTAGTGACTACTTGGTCTGCTTTACGGTATGGACTTTTTATAGAATCCGAAATTTTTCGATTCATCGATTCAAATGGTAAAGCCGAATATACCCACAAAGGACCCCATTTACGTACAGAAGCTGTGAGATGAGTAAGAAGATGGACATTATATACCATGTTTTTTAGACCATAGTTTGTTTGGTAGTCTTCAACGAAAGCTGTTAACAAATTTTCAGCAGTATTTAAATCCTCTGCACTGATTGAAGAAGAATTCAGAATGTAAATTGCCTTAACTAGTTTTTCCAAGTGAGTTAAATAACGTCGTGGTAGAATTCCGTTCAAACAAGGAAGAGCATAATAGAGTAACCAGTTGCGCCATTCTGATGCTTTCCACATTTTATACATAAGTATGCTGCGAGGTGTTCTTGATATCCTTGTTGGAGGTTTAATGATTAGTAATTTGGCGTCTATAGCTGCAGTGGTATCAGGATGTCCAAGATACCATTCTTGATTTGCATCAGTTAACCATCGTACCATTAATCTTTTCGCAACTCCAAGATAGGTATTGTGAGAGCAATCAACGGGCACATTATCTGCAAGATTAAATTCTGGCAGTCTTACTAAAGCAGAAACGCCTTTTACACCGTTCACAACTATTCATCTAATAGTAGCTTGAATTCCGTTGTTACGTATAGATGCATTTGTACGTAAATTATATGCTCCTGCTCTATACACCCACGTATTTTCCACCATTTCACCAATGGCTAGGCAATAAGTGCATCCACACCTCCCGTTAAATTTTTTCATCCGTAAAACATCCGGCCTTGCTACGGAATCAGCTATAAAGACAGTGGTTATAAATCTACTTATTATTTCATCTTGTCCATTTGGTCTCCAAGCAATTCCATGAAAATAAAGCTCTCTTAACTCATTACAGATAGGACGCAGAAAACTATTCATTGGTGGATGATTGTTCGCTACCCAAAGTCCTGCTAAAAACATATTATGTTTTCTTGAATGAGGTGACAATTCATTCAACTGCAAAATAACCGGATATGCTGTTGCTGGAGATGACTTTGTCAGTTTAATGCCGTCAGTCCATAAACTAAATGAAAAGTTATTTGGATTAGATAAGAATTGGCCAGGATTTCTCAGCTGTTGATATTTTTCTCCATCATAAATATCCTCAATATTGTTTTCATTTACTTTTATTCTGGTATCTTTATACCTTAATGATTCAGCAATATTAGGAGTTTTTAAAAGATCTTGCAATTGAGAGCTTATGCGTATTTGTACGAAAGTCGCAAGGTTTGTATCATCGGTATCTGGACCACATTCACCACAAGCACACACTCTTTCAACTATCTGTCCTATTCCTATTTCATCCTTACATTTAGAACAAAATAAGCGATACGTCAAATTCTCCTTATTTCTTCCAAGAGTTTCCCATAAGGCTGCCTTGGTGGTAGGCAAATTAATAAATCTGAACGACATTTTTAACCATTTTAATTCGTCGATTATTTGTTCATAGGTATTATTGTGCCTTACCGCATGACATAGTATCATCAAGAGATGGTCAATAGCTCTTAAATCGGGGTTTGCTTGTAAGGGTACGCGTAAACCGTCCAAATCGATGCCTTTAAATAGAGTTTCCTGTCGACCTTCTCCACCTTGTTCTTCATTTATATCATTAGCTGCCTGATTATCTTCGTTTATGTTATCATTTACTTCTATCTGTGCCCCACCTGCATCATTATCTCCAACTTCTTCATCTCTGTGATCTTCATCGATTTCAACATCTTCTATAATCTCTAGATTATCATTATCATCATCACTTCTGTCTTCTTCATCATCACCTCTAACTTCATCGTCATCGTCATCATCACCATCAAAATCTTCATCATCAATATCATCCTCTTCACTATCGTCGGAATCAAATGCATCGTCCATATACATGTCTTCCATGATTAGAAAAATAATTCTATTTCCTTGTCCAGTAGTGCAGAAATACAATTTTTGTGTGTCTCTGGAATAATATTACATTAATGCACATTTATAAATTTTTACATCAGGAAAAAGTTTCAATTTAATAATAACAACTGTTAATGTTATAAAAATAATGATTTTATAATTCAACCATGCTCAAAAACCTCGTTTATTGTCGTGTGAAGTGGGTTGAAAATCGAAATTTCTAGGTTAGGTGACGTCAGAGGGAAAAAAAGTAGTAAACAAGGGAAAGAAGATTTAAACAAAGAGTGGTATATGTAAAAAGTAAACTCGCGCACGCGAGTAGCGCCTGTGCGAGTTTTTTTCCCTCTGCGCCACCTAAATTACAAAATTTAATCCAACAACTTCACTCACAATAAAGAGGTTTCGAGCATGTGTGGCATAAAAAACCGTACGCAACATGGAAGGTACCCGTGTGCTTTCCACATAAAGTCGGCTTTACCTTCCGTGTTGCATAATATACTATTTTCACTTAGTCTTCAAAATAATAAAAAATTAATGTCAACCGTACTTTGACTCGAAAAAATTGTTGACTTCTATATTTTACTATTATTATTATTATTTATAATGAGAAAATGTCTTGAAATATTATCATTGGTATCGAACAGTTATTTAGCTGTTTATTAATAATAATAATCCAACATTAAATATCTTTTAATCAATTACTGACAGATACAATATTTTACAGAACTCGGGGACTTTAAAATCTTTTCTTTCATACAAGTTTTACATAAAACTTCGTTTAAAAACATTTGACCTACCTTTTGATTCTTTGTAAGAAAATCAATGGATTTAAATAACCGTTAACAGCATTAGTATATTTGGGATATTCTACTGACATCTCACTCTAACTTCGGAATATGAATAAGATGTTCATAAGATGTCCTCAAATATCTTAACTTAAGTTAAGTACACTGTAAAAAATTTCTAGGGTAATTTTACCAAAAATGTTTTGGAAGTAAAATTTACCAAGAATTTGTAGGTAAAAATACACAAAATTTTTGGTAGTTTTACTCAGAGCTTTAAGAAAAGATACCCATGAAGTTTTAGGTAAAAATGCACAAGATTTTTGGTACTTTTACCCAAACATTTTGGAAAAAATACCCATGAAGTTTTAGGTAAAAATCCATAAAATTTTTGTTAAATTTAACCAAATATTTTGAAAAAGTACCTAAAAATTTTCAGGTAAAAGTACAAACTTTTTGGTAATTTTATATAAAATTGACGGAAAACTTACCCAAAAATTTTTAGGTAAAATTACATAAGTTTTTTGTATTTTTACCCAAGATGATTTGAAAAAATACCCAAGAGTTTTAAGGTAGAATTACACAAACCTTTTGCAAAAATACCCAAAAACTTTAATGTACATCTACCCAAGCGTTTAATATTAGAGGAATATCGAAAATAGGAAATTAAAAAAATCTTTATTTTTTTGTTTTTTGTGAATAATTAATATATATATTTTTATGATATACACTTAGACTTAGACTTAGACACACACGCGCACACAATACACACAACATACACACGTTGTAGATAGCAATTATAATAAGTCCTTTAAAATTAATATTGTTTTAATAATTTTATGCTCATCTCTGGTTTAAAACTATATTTCCTTTGTGTCCAGTGAGAGGGTTAACATCTATCCTGCTGTAAATAAAGATTGAAACATAATTAAAATGTAATTACAAAGTGAAGTAAAAAATATGGTATTCTTTCATGCTTAACTATAACACTTATAAATTTAATTACATTCTTTTATAAAACTTACCGAATATGTAATCCTAAAAATTTCAAAATTAAAACGACACTTTAAACTATTAAAACTTTTTATCACGCACGGTTGTAGTTCGTCTCTGACAAATGCTAGAAAGCAACTGACACTTGAGGCTTTTCTCATGAAATTTCTCAGAAAATATTAAAACTTTCCGAAAATTTCCAGTGTTTATTTCCAAAACAAAATTTCACAAACTTTCTGTCTAAAAAAATCTATAAGAAAAAAACGGGTATAGAAAAACTCATAAAAGAGACTCGTTCGTAACCAAAAACCTTCATGGCTGGTCATCCTAAGTCAAACCAGATGTAAGAAACCTTTCAGAATAAGACAATTTTCAAAATTTTATATTTTTACAGAAAAACGAAAATATTTTACGGAAACTATATAATTATATAGTACTTATATATTTATAACAATTAAAAATAATAAGGTATTAATATACAAATTTTTGAAAATAATTTAGGAAATATATCTAAACAATTTTGATAAATAATGCACAAATGTTAAAAAATTACCAAAACTTTTGGAAAAATAACTTCACGCAAATAATTACCCAAATAAGCAATAACTTTCCCCAAAATAATAGGAAAATTTCAAATAATTAGGTAAAATACACAATTTTGGTAAAATTAGCAAAAAGTTTAGAATAAAAAACTTTACCTAAAATAATTGGAAAATTTCCTAAGAAATTACGTACAGGTTTTGGAAAATTTTCAAAATAATTGTGTAAAAATAGACTATTTGTGTAAAATTACAAAAACTTTTAGGAAAAATACCTTTACCAAAAATAATTGGAAAATTTCCTAAGAAATTACACACAGATTTTAGAAAAATTCCCAAAGAATTGGGTAAAAATACATAATTTTGGTAAAATTACCAAAACTTTTAGGAAAAAAGCTTTACCCAAATTAATTGGAAAATTTTCTAAGAAATTACCCAAAGGTTTTGAAAATTTTTCCAAATAATTGGGTAAAAATACACAATTTTGGTAAAATTACCAAAACTTTTAGGAAAAATACCTTTACCCAAAATAATTGGAAAATTTCCAAAGAAATTACCTAAAGGTTTTGGAAAATTTTCTAAATAATTGGGTAAAAAAGCACAATTTTGGTAAATTTACCAAAACTTTTAGGAAAAGTACCTTTACCCAAAAAATTTGGAAAAACTACCCAAGAAATTGTAGGAAAAATTACCAAAATTTTTTACAGTGTACAAGCTGTACCAAAAAATTCTGAAAATTGGAAATTATTATCTGTTAAGTCTACTAGCGGATTGTTATAATAACTTACGAAACAGTTTTGTTGTGATAACAATAAATTTGTTCCGACAACAAAAATTTTATTACAGTAACAAACCCGATTTGTTAATTCTATATTAAAAACAATCCGCTTAGTAGATTTAACCATTCCTTTTTCTCCGTGTGTGAGCGATCGGATTGGATTCCTTAGAGTTTTAATTGTATTTTAAGGTTTTTTTCCGATTTATAAAAGGCGCAGAACATCTAAAAAAAATTGTTTATAAATAATATATTATATAATTATTAAAAATAAACTTTTTAAAAATTTCCTAATTCTAAACGGAAGTTTTTATCATCCCTTTTGTTGCATCCTTGTTTTATTGAAATCGATTCATTCATTTAAGAGAAATAAACTTTTGTTTAGAGTGACAAAAAAAATTCATTTTACAATAACTTTTGTAAAAAAGAAATGTATGTTTTTTGTTTTAGTACACTACCAGCGCGAATTGTGCGACCGCTACTTTTTCATCACTATAAAAAATCGTTTTTTTTCTAAAATATAAAAATTAAAATTTTGTCTCTTTAATACATTAAAATGTATTAAAATTGTGCAAGAAATGGGCCCTATAAAAAAGGATTGTGTTTAATTTTTAAATGAGATATCGCAAAAA
>JUFY01034876.1:15174-27027 GCA_001855655.1 Leptopilina clavipes
CCTTTCACTTCTTCAACGACTTTCAGGAAGCTCGTAGTCAGACAGACATGATTATCATTTTGCAATGTGGTAGTAACAGGTAATCGTGGTTCTGTCGGCGTGCTGATAATAAAGAAAAAATGATCCGAACTTTTATTAAAGATGCTTTAGAGAGCTTATATTGTAAGTATACATTTGAAAAAAGTTGTTACTTTTGACTTTAAAATAATCTTGTATTAGGTTTATTTGCTTTATATATTCTTTAAATAGCTTTTGAACTCTGAAGTTTATTTGTATATGAAAAACATGCTCGATTAGTTTTAACTGTTGTAGAGTCCTGCGAATAAGAGGTGTGAATTGCACTAATCTGAATTTTTGAGGCGTGAGTTCGCGAATTAACAGTTTGTGTTTAATATTAGAGGATATTTAAATTCTGAAACTTTTAAGGTTGACTTTTTTTGCTTGACCAACAAGTTACACTACCGGCACGAATTATGCGACCGCTACTTTTTTCATCACTACAAAAAATCGTTTTTTTTCTAAAATATAAAAATTAAAATTTTGTCTCTTTAATACATTAAAATGTATTAAAATTGTGTAAGAAATGGGTCCTATAAAAAAGAATTGTGTTCATTTTTAAATGAGATATCGCAAAAAATCTTGAATTTGCATTGTTTTCTTAAAATTAACATTATTTTAAAAATAATTAACATATTTTAATTTTCTTGGGCTTATTTTAAATCTTATTTTGCATGGAATTAAAATATCGGACTGTTATTAATGTAAAAATTTTTTCCAAGAAAGTGCAAGCTGTCAAAGTTGGTTCAAAAAATGTTAAAAAATTTAAAGATTTTTCATTCAAAGAAAAATAATTCTAAAAATGTTTAAAATAATTATTTCATAATATTCTAGTACAATTTCTATAAAAATCGTATTCGTGTATTTTTAAAAAATATTTTACCCCAAAAAATATTCATAAGAATTTTTTAACATTTCTTGAACCAACTTTGACAACTTGCACTTTCTTGGAAAAAAATTTTACATTAATAACAGTCCGATATTTTAATTCCATGTAAAATAAGCTTTAAAATACGCCAAAGAAAATTAAAATATGTTAATTATTTTTTAAATAATGTTAACTATAAGAAAACAATGCAAATTCAAGATTTTTTGCGATATCTCATTTAAAAATTAACACAATCCTTTTTTAAAGGACCGATTTTTTGCAAAATTTTAATACATTTTTATCTATTAAAGAGACAAAATTTTAATTTTTATATTTTAGATAAAAAAACGATTTTTTATAGTGATGAAAAAAGTAGCTTTTTTACTCATCTATACTGCAATTAGAATTATTTTTAAGAAATTCAAAATTTATTTTTAACTGGTCTCTAATTTTTTTTATTTTTTCATTTTAATTAACTTTGACATCTGTTGTTGCAATTTTCAATTAATTGAAAACAATTATCAAGAATAGAAAGTTGTTTTTATTATACATCGCCTTTAACGTAATGCTCAATGAACAAATGTTAGAAATATGCTTGAAAAATGAAAAATGGGCTTTTATATTATTCTTGCTTTCGAATGAACGCTGAAACGCACACCCAGAGCTGTGCACTGAAGGAAACGTAATTTATTTATGGAATGCGATTTTCGAACATGAAATATTTGAAGAAAACAATAAAATGGAAAATAATAAGTATGGTGGTACAAAAGGCTGCAGTCCTACGTCTCGGCGTAAAGCGAGACATCCCTTAAGCAAAAGTCTGCACATAATGTTTGCATTTATTCTGTGAATTTTACGATACTTATTTTCCTGTTCACCCTGCGGTCCTGTCACTTTCAGCAGTTGCTTCTGATCCTTTTGTAGCTATAAACAACAATAAAATAAAGATTTTAAAAACTGGAATATTTCCAAAAGGGAAGAATTAATTTTCAAAGTTGCAAATAAAAAAAATTATTTTTGTTTGGAAAAATCTGTACAGTTTTGTAAATTAACAAATTAATTAATTAACAAATTTTTAATTACTTGATAGGTTGTAATATATCAGCTGGTAATGAGAAATAATTCTTTAAATGATTGTCAGAAGTTTAAATATTTTATAAGAATATGGAATTTATGAGTTTTGTATATTTTTAAAAATAAAATTTAATTCTTACTTTCATTCAGATTTTTACCAAGTTTTGATTTTCTCTTTTTACCAAAAAAATAAAGTGGTTATATATACCTTTTTATAGATTTAGAAATTCACAATTTAGCAGCTGTAAGCTGTTTAATTACCACCTTTTCGTCCTATCTCGAGAATAGAAGAGGGTAGTTGTGGTATTTTAGGTCGCTGGACACCCGGAGTGAACAATTCAACCCTCGCTCAACGCACAGCGTAATTAGACTAATTGCAATTACGTTATAAGTCTCGAAACGACCGCGAACATTATATTTAAGAAATCGGTACAAGAAGAAAAATCTTATAAAAATAATACATGGTTCCTTACTTTCTTAATAGAAAATCTTCTTTTGAAATTTTTTTGACAACCCTAGTTCTTTTCTTACGATTGCATAATTATTAGATTGAAGAATTACCCCTCAGATCTCGTCCGCAAATTATAGAAAAATAAATGTATTTTATAAATAATAAAGAAATAAACATATGAATTACTTTAGGATAGTAATATTGAGACAGGAGTTTTGTTTACTTAAAAGAATATTAAAGTTATAAAATAGAACTCTAATAATACTAAAATACTAAATAATCAATAAAAACTGTTTTTGACTTTAGGTAATTAAAAATGAATCTTAAATCAAGCAAAAAATTTCCTAAACATAACCTATAATTTTTTGTCATGTGGAGCGTCACAATTAATAATTATAAAAGTTCACGGGCACCAGTCGACTGATTGTCGATAATAAATGAAATCTCAAGGGGGATAAAATAGGTGAACCCTTAATAAAACAAAGTGTTTTAACCCTAGACAGTACAACTGGGGTAGAAAACTACCCCAGAGAAAATTCTAAAATCTAAATACATCCCTAGCTCTGTCAGATAAACTGTCATGGCAGCATCCTAACCATAATTCGATTTAGTTATCTAACATTTGCAAAAATTATTTATGTCTATAATAAATTGTGGTGCTTAATTAAAAATCGTCTAGGGTAGAAAACTACCCCAGTTGTACTCTTGTGTTCGATTTTTACTAGATCAGTAAAAAAAATTTTTTTTTTATTTTTTTGTGTTTTTTCTGCAAATTAAGATTCAAGTTCTGGTTTTTTGAAATATTATTTTCTAAAATTTTAGCAACTTATAATGTATAATTTGTTATTAAATAAATAAAATAATTAATTTCTCAAATTTAAATAATTGCAATAAAAAATAAGATGATTAAAGTAAATACATTAATTGTAATTAGTAAAACTAATTTTGTCGATTTTTTATTAAACAATTTCTAGAAAAAATTTATTTCGTAACAATTTGTAAAGTACAACAATATAAATTCAATTGAATTTTAATAAAATTTCTCTCTAATATTAAAGAGACCCTGGCAAATCCGCTCAATCAAAATTTGACCGTATTTGGTCAGGTTTTGGTTAAGTTCGGTTTGAGGCAAAATATTGCAATTAATTAGTAAAGTATAATAAAAAAATGATAAATAATTCTGAGTTAGTATTTATTTATTTGATTAGTGCAAGAATTATGTTAAATTAAACTTTAACAATTTATTATTAATTTGACATAATTCTGGCACAAATTTAATAAATTAAGACTAATTTAGCATTATTTATCACTTTTTAGTCATATTTTACTAATTGGAATATTTTGACACAAACCGAACTTGACCAAAACCTGACCAAATTCGGTCAGATTTTGGTTAAGTGGATTTGCTAGGGATACTCCTCGCTTATTATTATTATTAGTCGTCCATATATTATTTTAGCGTCTTGTTTATCGTGAAATTGGAAAGACAACATCGAGTGCAACACGGGTTTCAATTAATATGTGTTTAGTTAAATATATGTATTATAAAGTTTCAAATGTGTTCAAAGTAACTTACATATTCTTTAAAAGAATAAACTGACTTTTAGCCAGAAACATATTTTCCGGGCGTTGAAAAGTATGACTTTCGTTTAGTTAGTCTAATTTAAATATCAGTTTAGTAAGGAAAGTCTGTCTGTAAAGTGTACAAATTTATGGGCAACTTGCGTATGGATGTTTTATTTAGTAGCAATAGTATATAAGGTGCTTCATGAATAAAATATCATCACTAATACCCGGAGGCAAGACGACGCGTTTTTCTTTCTGAAGATGCTCGCAGAAAAAATGAACGATTGCGCTACAGCATTTACAAAAACGATCATAAATAACAGAGTGAGAAAATATTTGGATACATAAATCAATACTGTACATATATTTATGAAATATGACTCAAATTTTAATATAAGATTTACTACAATTGAAAAAATTAAAATATGAATGTTTATATAATTTAAACATCAAAAAAACGTGTTTAAACATGAAGGCCGGCGATGTATAATTCGATTTTCAGTTTGTGTTTCACTCTATCTTTCACTATGATCGAGATTCAATTTTGTTTCCGTGAAAAATCATTTTGACAAATTTGGACAATTTCGAATTTTTTATTTCAATTTTTATTTCGTTTTTTATTTCATTTATTATCAAGAATAGAAAAAAATGAGTTCTGATTCCAAAATATCAATCTTATAAATGAAATATGTGAGGCTCCACAGTGAAAGGGACCTATCTTCCAAACAAATAATAGGTTATGTTTAGGAAAGTTTTTGCTTGATTTAAGATTCATTTTTAATTATCTGAAGTCACAAACTATTTTTATTAACTATTTAGTATATAAAATAGTTAATAAAAATAGTTTTTTACTTCAAGTAATTAAAAATGAATCTTAAACCAAGCAAAAACTTTTTTCAAAATAACCTATAAATTTTTGGAAGATAGGTCCCTTTCACCGTGGAGCGTCACATATAGATTTGTTTAATATCTAACAAGTTGAATAATAAATTGGTAAAAGGGAGTCCACTACCTTTATAATATTTAATTTAATTGTCCGAAGGACACGTTAAAGTAATTTATTTGAATTTGGGTAAGCTAATAATAATCTTTCTTAACATTAATTCATTAATTTAATTATTCTCTTTAAGAATTGAAATTCAGAATTACAAAAAGAAACGGCAACTGTTTATAGTTTAGGGAAAGGATTGTACAACACTATTAAGAATACTATTTCTAGTTTCATGACAATAATATAGCAAATGATAAAATGTTTTATCATCAGTAGTAAATTGTACTGTTTTCTTACTTTTATTTGGCACATTATTTCACAGGTATACTCTTCTTCTCGTGAGACGTAATGCGATCCCCAGAGTATAATAAATAATCAATGAAGATAGTTCTCCTGGAAACTGAATGTTACTTTCATGATAGAAAACGGAATTCTATATGTTGTGCGCTACAAGACGAATAATACTAAATATATTTTGTTGGTTAAATAAATGTCTTGATTTATTTCACGTCGGTACATTTATTTAGGATCAAATTAAAGGGAGAATTGGGTTAATAGGAAGGGGAAGATCGAAAGTCTAAAAGCAATTGAGCACCATGATATAGTTAGACAAATAACATCTATTCGACTTTCAAAAGGACGCAGGATGTAACGAGAAAAGTATAATATTCTTTCTTATGTTTTTCTCGTTTCGAAGTCACGTTTCTAATTTTCTATCGTGTTTGTTTTCTTTATTAAGATTCCAAGCGAGAGTCCGACATTAGTTCCATTAATTTATATGACATTTTGAAGAATTTTCAGATAATCGGGGAAATTGAGAGGTTACGTGCGCAATGATAGTGCGCGTAAATTTAGGAGTAGACTAATTTATTTTTAATAGTAAGGATTGTGTAATTTTTCTAATTCTAGACAAAATGTTGATTTAATTTTAGTTTTAGACAATTTTACTTATTACCTTTTTTTTAATATTCATTTTTAATGCATACATACTAGTTTATCGAAACTAGAGACAAACGCAAGGGAAATATTTCTTGTAATTACATGAATTCTAAATACGTTCAATTCAAGTTAATTTCTGCAATATCAAAATGGTTGCAAATTCGATCTAAATTTAAATGAATTCAATCTCGTGCGATGATCACATATACATTTCTGCATTCAGTAATTACGATGTAGATTTTTTTTTTGTATGTAAATAATTAAATGAATTCTTCATAGACTTCGAATGTAATTTCCACAATACCTTGTTACGCGACACGTCAATGATTCTGCAATCAGCCACTCGAATTTCCTGCAATTATTCATGGACACGATTCACTTCTCTCTTGATCGTTATGTGATTCAATGGTACATGCTTAGATTTCATTTCTAAATATTTATTATTAAATTCTGTTAAAAAAAATATCATAAAAAATCAAATGAAGTTAAGTATATCAGTGAAAAAATTTTACATTTCTGTATAATTGATTAGCTGTCATCATTGGGTAATTAGACAGGCATACAAAAAATGTTTCTTGGCCGAGGCATTACACTAGTGTATTCCTGTTTTTATTTTACGCTGAATCTAAATCCAAACTCAGAATTTAGAAAAATTAGCTTGGATTTTTAACATAACCTCAAAAAACCGCACAAGAAGAAAATTAGTGTCAGCTAAGATAATTTACCTAGATCCGGCAAGGGTCCTGGATTCATGTGGACGAACTAAAAAATTCCATTAGTAAGAAAAAGACGGAAATATGTCTGTCCTTTTCTTACTAATGGAATTTTTTAGTTCGTCCACATGAATCCAGGACCCTTGCCGGATCTAGGTAAATTATCTTAGGTGGCAGGAAAGAAATCCATCGAGACACAACAATAGTATTTTTCACGCTGAATCCAAATATAAAGTTTAAATTGTCAGTTGGTTAGAGTTTTTTAGATAATCTCAAAAAGTTGCTTAAAAATACCGTCAACCGGGACTATTCTGGTACACCAGGGACTATTATGTTACAAGATAGTTTTTTATTTATATAATATTCATTTCGAATATTAAATAAATATTATATATTAAATACCATTAAATTTGGTACTTGCTGGTAAGTGGCCAATTCCACTATTTGTCATTTCCATCATTTTTCTATAGTAAATGTTCGGCAGGGCTGGGAAGGTATAGAAAAATCCCTAGGATATAGTGAAATCTGGTAACATCCTAGGGATTTTTCATACCTTCCCAGCCCTGCCGAACATTTAGTAAGTGGCCAATTTCAGACCAACGCAGAATGAATACGGATACGGGAATAGGGCTTGAGACAGAAAAAGACAGAGACTGTCTGTGTCCTTTTCTATCTCATGCCCTGTTCCCGTATCCGTATTCATTCTGCTTGAGCCTTTAATCATTTGTCATTTCCACCATTTTTCTATAGTAAATGTTCGGCAGGGCAGGGAAGGTATGGAAAAATCTCTAGGATATAGGAAAATCTGGTGAAATCTTAGGGATTTTTTTGTACCTTCCCAGTCCTGCTAAACATTTACTATAGCAAAATGGTGGAATTGGCCACTTACCCTGTAAAAAAAGATGTATTGGGAGGTACGGGATTCCGTATTGCGAGTGCCTACCTGCCAATACGGAATTCGCGAAATACCGCATTGGGTGTCGTGGTGAATACGGAAATCAAGGGGTCCAATGCGGTGCAAGTTTTAGGCTGTGTTTACATGCGTGCGTTCTAACGCAATTATTTGCGTTTTATATACTTCTGTCCTTGCTACACTCATTGCTCAACGCAAATAATTGCGTCAGAACGCACGCATGTAAACACCGCCTTAAGCTTTTAAAAAAAAGAAAATACTTAAAAAAAAGTAAATAATTAGTGTCAGTGGAGAAAAATACGAGTTTAAGGAATGAGAAAATAATAATAGTGAGTGTAAAAATGAAACTATAAGAAAATAAAGTAAGTTGAACTGTCAAATATGAGTCCAATGCAGCGTAGGCTGGTTTCAATGCGGTACACGATCGGTACATAGTGCACTATCGCAATGTCTCGGTGAAAAAATTTTTTTGGCCTCTAATTCGTGTTCTTGAGTAGTTATGTTTGAGAATATCTAAAAAATTCGAGCCCATTTGTACACTCTGACTTTAGATTCAGATTCAGCGGGAAAAATACATTGAAATACAGTATCATAGTGTCTTAACGAAAAACTTTTCTTTCGTGCCTCTAATTCTTCTTTTAGCAGTTTTTTGAGGTTATGTAGAAAATTCGAGCCAATGTAACTATTCTGACTTTGGATACGAATTTGGAGAAAATTTTTTATCGATTAAAAATAATTCCTGGAGTATTAATACACGCTGAATTATGAAGATCTTTAAGGTTATTTGGTAATCCATAAATATTCTGTAACTGTCAAATAATCGAATTGTTATTTAACATCAATCCTCAACCTAAAAAATTGTCTTCTTTAATTTACTGGACTTTTGTTGGAAAAACAAAAAAATTTCATTTTCTCAGAGTTAGCTTAACCGACATTCATAAAAAAATATGTTACACAACAAATCACAACAGTTGAAAAAAAATGGTAAAAAAAATTATTTTTACTGGAAAAAATTGTTTCTTTCTCGAAAATTCAAACAATAGCATAATTTATTTACCTGATAATCAAAATGGTATTTCGTATGTTTAAAAAAAAGAAACATTCTAGGTTCTACGAGAAACAGCCAAATGCTTAGAAATTTTCTGTTTTGTAATAAAAGAATAAATGTTTTTAATTTGGCTTATTTGATTAACAATCCAAGCATTTCTTTATAAGCTATAATAAGTACTTATTAAAATGTCGACTTTTTAATGCAAACCAATTAGAAGGGTGTCTGAAAAAATGTTTAATTGTCTATTTAAATTTTAAAAATTATCGAAGAAGTCCCAACAGGACTCACGTGAGCAACTTCAACGGGAAATTAGAAATTCTGATTCAATTTATGATTTAAAAATGAGCACGAGTATCGAAGGGGTTAATTTTCCATTTGATTCAATAAATAGGAAACCATTTCTTTCAAAAATACAACCTAAAACCACTTTACTGAAGAAAAATAACTTAGGTGAAACAAAAAAAGCAATAAAAAAGAGTGAAGTTATTTTAACAAAACTTATTAAATTATCTTCTCAGACTGCAAATCCAGAAAATCTAGATAAAGATTATAAAAACAATTACACCCCCTACATTTCAAATACTGGCACTGCATACTCTTCATTACGTTATTGCAATGATAATAATAATGAAGAAACAAGTGATGATTATTATTGTGAAGATTATTATCGAGATGATTGTTATCGTAATGATGATGATAACGATGATAATGATAATGATGATGATGATAATAATGATAATAACAATATTGTTGAACATGACAACTATGAGTATGATAATGATGAAAATGACGATGTTAATAAAATTGATAAAGACAGCACTAAAAATTATAAAAATAATACACGCAATTCAAAAATTGATTTTGGAACAAAGGAATTTTCATTTCTATTTCCTAGTGGTGGTAAGTTTATTTACTTTACTTAAATATATTTCTTTCTTTCCTAATTTTATGTAAAAATTCTATAATTTCTAATGTCTTGCATCATTTTTAGTTTCAGTAGAAAATATCAGTTTTGTAGAAAGACTTTTAGAAATTATGAAAAAAAGTACACATTTCTGAGCAAAAACATACTTCATCAACAAATTTAGAGGTAAATTAGTTTATATACTTATGTAAATTTTGAAGCCATAAATTTGTTTCTAATTTGATAATTAATTTTTTAGATTCCAGAACAGTACACAACTCCTGATGAATGCAAGGTAAAAATAAAATAATTATAGTTTAAATATAAGTTGTAATATAATATCAAAGTACAAAACTCATTTATTTATATTTTATAGGTTGAAATAAGTAAAGAATCAGGCGTTTATATCAAAACTTCAACTAAAGCCTATATTGAGATGAATTCTTATACTGATGGAAAATTTGATTGGAAGAAACTAGTTCGATTAACACTATTAGAAATCTATGGAACAGAAATAGTAAAGTATAGTGCAACGGGAAAAGGTGTCAACAGTCGACCACCTATTAACTACCGATTATTTAAAGCAATTTTTGGTAAGATTTTATTCCATAATACACCAGAGAAAAATATGGACTAAATTCTACTTTTTAATAGAAATTTCTTAAGAATTTCGTCGTATTTTTTTTAAATATAGCGAAAATTTTATATTTATCGAATTTTTCATTTTAATAAAAATTTCTTAAGAAATAGATATAATATATTCGATTTTTTCAATTCGCCAAGGAATACTGTAATTTTTGGTAATATAATATTTTTATTTTTTAACTCTTTTTATACCTGTGTTTTAATTAATATATTCAATTTATTGTTTAGAATGGGCAAGAAGTTTATTAAGTGACAGTGTAAAGATGACAAAGACAGATTACATTAATCTAATAAATAAAGTGTCTTCCAACAAAAGGAAATACGAAAAAAAACAAGTACAAAGCAGGAAAAAAGTGAAATTAAGCGATGAACGATTGCAAGTACATACTCTTCAACAACATCAATCTGACCTGCAACTAGATCAACAACGACAACATCAACAAGAAACTCAATCTCAGTTACAACCCCAATCTAATCCTAACCTTCAAAACCGATTTCAATCTCGAGCTATTGTTTACAAACTCAACCTGTTTCTCAACCTCATTATGATCCTGAACCTGAAGACCGAAATCAATCTCAATACAACCTGCAACCTGAAAAACACCAACAACATCAAGAAATTCGATCACAGTTTCAGTCACAATCTGATCTTAAACCTCAAAACCGACCTCAATCTATACCTCGTTCACAAACTCAACCTCTCTTTCAACC
The DNA here is from genome assembly GCA_001855655.1 of Leptopilina clavipes. Lineage (NCBI taxonomy): Eukaryota > Metazoa > Arthropoda > Insecta > Hymenoptera > Figitidae > Leptopilina > Leptopilina clavipes. Next base: position 26,058 of record JUFY01034876.1, read on the forward strand.
TCAATTTAATCCGAAACATCAAAACAGACATCATTCTCAACCTGAACCTCAATCTGATTCTGTACCTCAAAACCAACATCAGATTCAACCTCACACTCAACTTCATACATAACCTGAACAGCAACAACAATTTCAACCTCATCCAGGACCTTCTACATCAGCTAACAATTCGCCTCATCGACATAATCCTCACATACAAAAACATAATTTTCAAAACTCTAGATTCGCAAGCGCTACTAATGAATATAGTTCATATAATTTCATGACAAATCCTTTCTTCTTCCAACAAAAAGTAGATCCATCCTATTCACATAATTCAGATTTTGGTCATTCACCTACATATAAAATTATGAACTTAACAAAGGGATAAAAAACATTTTTCAAATTTTTTTACATTTATTATTATATCATTCTTTATTTTATTTTTAAAATATAGTAAATGAATAACGTCCTAAGTGCGAAATGCCAATACGACCCATTATTCAAATCGCCATATTACTGGGCCAGTATTGGCACCGCTGCTCAATTATTATAATTTACTAAAATTGGCCCGAATATCGGCCCAATATTGTCGAATTAATGGCACCGCTGCTCAATTATTATAATTTACCAAAATTGGCCCTAATATCGGCCCAATATTGTCGAATTAATGGCACCGATTCTCAATTATTCTAATTTGACAGATTTAGACCGAACCTTGGCCCAATATTGGCGCATTAACGGCCCAAGTAACGAGCCTGTATTCGCAAATTAACATTGCCAGTAACGAGACCAAGCTCCAACCATTACTGGGACAATATTGGCACCAATTCTCATTTTCTTGAATTTTGCTATGATACGTAACTGAAGTTTACAACGTTGCTACAACAACGAATAAAACATAAGGAACTCTTTTTCAATAAAATGTAATAATAATGAATAAAAACAAAAAAGATTCTTGATCAAATTGCAGGACATACACCCGTAGAAA
>JUFY01034877.1:135-14384 GCA_001855655.1 Leptopilina clavipes
TAATTTAACAGAAAACTATTTTGACATAAAACTCATTTAACATAAAAGTAATTTAACATAAAACTCATTTCACAGAATTGACGTTTAACATGAATGTTAAAATTCTTTTGAAATAAATTTCGTATGTCATAAGGTTCATTTGTCCTAAAAATTATTTATTTATGGTAATATAGTTTTATGACAAATAAGATTTATATTAAATTATATTTATGTCAAATGAATTTTATGTTAAATGACTTTTATGCCAAATAAGATTTATATCAAAATAGTTTTATGTTAAATTAATATTATGTCAAAATAATCTTGTGTTACACGACAATTATATCAAATGATAATTATGCCAAATAAATTTTATGTCAAAAAATTTTATATTAAATAAATTTTAGGACAAATAAAATTTATATCAGTTGAAATTTATGCCAAATAAATTTTAAGCCAAATTACATTTATGCTATTTATAATTTATTTCAAAAGGCTTTTATGTCAAATGAATTTTATGTCAAATGAAATTTATATCAAATGACAATTATATTGAATGACAATTATGTCAAATAAGTTTTATGTTAAATGACTTTTATGGCAAAAGAGATTTATGTCAAATGACAATTATGTCAAAAGAGATTTATGTCAAATGACAATTATGTCAAAAATGTTTTATGTCAAATGAATCTTATGTCAATTGAGTTGAAGGTCAAATGACTATTATGCCAAATAAATGTTATGTCAAAATAAATGTATGCCAAATTAATTTTATGTCAAATGAAATTTGGGGTTTTTAATCATGCGTGTCGCAATTTTGTCGTTTTAATTCCAAAAATACCATTAATTTGTTATGAAATTTTATTTAAAAGCAGAATTCAATTAAAGTTATTTTTTTATAAAGTTAGTTGTATTTTTTCGAAATAAAGCTAAAAACTTGAATTAAATAAATTGTTCTTTTGAATGGAAATTTCTTTAGAAATTCTAATTTTTTATTAAAATTAACCAAAAAAATTGAATTTAATTCTACATTTTGATAGAAATTCCTTGAAAAATCTGTTATATTTTTTCGAAATAAACAGAAAAATTGGTTTTACTTTTTAATTAAAAATTTTTCCGAAATTAGTGATATTTTTTCGAAATAAAGATAAAAATTTGGATTAAATTGTTCTTTTCAATAGATACTTAAAAAATTATTTTCTCAAGATTAAGTGAAACAAATTGTTCAAGAGAAATTAAAAATTAGAATTCAATCGAAATTTTTTTATTTATTTTGAAAGAAACAAAGAATATCTTAAGAAATTTCTATTTAAAGTAGAAAAACTTGTAGCTAATGTCATCCCTGCCATCTGTTGTGCAAAAGACGCGGTAATAGTGTCACTTTAGTTAACATCTCATACACAGATACATCGCGTTGTGAAACGGACATCGCTCACTTCAAATGTTAATAATTAAATAAATAAGCATTAATTCCTTCTAAATATTGCATTTATTGTCTCTCAAACTATCTATTTAATCTTCTTATAACTTTTTGTTACAATATTTTACGATTTAAGGACTTTTTTTCACTTTTACCCAATATTTACCCAGCAGGGTTGATATTGAGTATATCAAATCCGACAGAGATAACTTATAAAATCTTTAATAATTTATAAAAATTACTTAATTTCGCAATTAACAGAAATATGTGGGAAAAATTCAGAAAGGGCCGAATCTATTAAGCCAGAAGCAAAGGGAATTTTTGAAATCCTGCCAAAGCAAATTGACATAAATGTCGTTAACTGTTAATTATTTTTCTTCAGACTGTTACTATGTCATGGAAATTTTGCGAATTAGTCGTCTCATAGTGTTTCTAATTGTTTGCTTACAAAATGTCGACCTACATTTATTCTGATAATAAAAAATCCCCGAAAATGATCAGTGACGTTTATTTGCATATACACATCGTTCGTCACTTTAAAGTTTACATAGGTATTATTTTTGCAATAAATTTATCATCATTTAAGCGTAAAGCACGTGTCATGTAAATATCAAATGATTCCAATATTAACAATCTAAAAGTTTAAAATATGACAAAAAAAAAATTCTGGATAGTAATGAGCGTATTATATAAATTTGAATGATAAAGATGATTAGTTCAGGTCAGCTGTTATCACGACATTATTTGCATCATAAAACAAATGAACTGTTTGGAAAGCTGGAGGAAAAAATTTGTAAATATTTAGCATTATTAAATATTAAAATATAAGTTCTAGAAATGACAAATTAGTTTTTCCCTCTTCATAAATATTAAACAATCATACCTAATTAATATTGTCGTGTTTCATGAACTTAAACAAACATAGATTTGTCTGCTTGTGTGTTTGCGATAAATTTGCTTATGTACTTTCTTTAAAAAAAAATGTAAACAGTTCGTTCCTCGTTATCATCTGTAAAGCTTTCTTTAAATTCGCATTTCGACAGTGCAGCTTGAGGATGATGCAAAGAGACATTTACTAGACTTCAGTTTTGTTTGTTTTGTAAGTGCAATCGATAATTAATTTTGCAAAAGTATAGGCACATAGGCACAATTAATAATGTACTTTATTTTATTTTTCGCAAAATTAAAAGTGATATTTTTTAATAGATGATTTTTTGGATTAAAAGTGAAATTAAGCAACAATGTTATCCTACGGATTATTTATTTTGATTCTTCATATTGTACTTGGCAGCAAAATAGTAAACAATAATGAAAAATCACCGAGTGTTATAATTATTGGTGCTGGAGCAGCAGGCATAGCAGCAGCTTCAAAACTTTACCAAAATGGTTTCAAGGATGTCAAAATTTTTGAAGCAGACAAAAGAATTGGTGGACGTATTTACTCTACTCTATTTCGTAAGATGGAACAATTTGTGCTTTTGCCTTGTTTTGGCAAACTCTTTAATCCTTTTTTAATCGTCCTATGAACTTTGCAAGACTTGAGAATTATTATTATTTGGAATTGGAATTATATTAATAATGAATTTGATTTATTACACAATTTTAATGTCTAGATAATCAAATGGTCGATTTGGGTGGTCAGTGGGTTCACGGAGAGGAAGGTAACATTGTATTTGAAACAGCCTGGCCTCATGGATTATTGGAAAGGGGGAATTTTTTGGACGGACAATTTGAACTTTTTGATTCATCTGGAAAAAAAATGAATCAATCAGTAGCGGACGATTTGAAGAAATTCTTTTTTCAAACTGTTGATAATTTGGATCAATATGCCAAGAGAAGAAATGGACCAATTGGTCAACATTTTCTCAACGAGTATTTATTTTTTTTAATAATTATAAATACAACTAGAAAAATTATATTACGATACCTATGATTTAGGTGAACGAATTAATTATATACAATGAAAATTTTCTAGATTTGAAAAGTACTTCAAAGTACATCCATATTTGAAAAATGATGCAAATGGTCTTTTACATTTATTTGACAAAATTGACATGGAAGAAGATGGTGGTGATACTTGGTGGGATGTTTCAACGAGAAATGTAATTCAGTATATAATGAGTCCAGGAGCTAATCAACTTAATTGGAAAAATCGTACTTATTTTACTATTCTTGATATTCTAATGGTAACTATTTAGCTATTTACAATTTTGTATTTACTATTTGCCATTTGCTATTTACAATTTTGTAAGTACTATTTGCTATTTACTATTAACTACTTTGTTTTTACTATATGCTATTTACTTAACTATTTTGTATTTACTATTTGCCATTTGCTATTTACTATTCACTATTTACTATTTTGTATTTACTATTTGCTATTTACAATTTACTATTTTGTATTTACTATTTGTCATTTGCTATTTACTATTCACTATTTACTATTTTGTATTTACTATTTTGTATTTGCTATTTACTATTTATAATTTTGTATTTATTATTTATACTATTTTGTATTTACTACATGCTATTTACTATTGTGTATTTACTATTTGCTATTTACAATTTACTACGTTGTATTTACTATTTGCCATTTGCTATTTACTATTTTATATTTACTATTTACTATTAACTATTTACTATTTTACTATTTTGTATTTACTATTTGCTATTTACTATTTTGTATTTACTATTTTATACTTACTATTTACTATTTGCTATTTACTATGTTATATTTACTATTTGCTATTCACTTTTTACTATTTTTTATTTACTAGTTGCTATTTACTATTTGCTATTTACTATTAATTATTTTGTATTTACGATTTATACTATTTTGTAATTACTTCTTTCTATTTACTATTGTGTCTTTACTATTTGCTATTTACTATTTTGTATTTACTATTTGTTATTTACAATTTACTATTTTGTATTTACTATTTGCCATTTGCTATTTACTATTCACTATTTACTATCAGATATTTACTATTTTGTATTTACTATTTGCTATTTACAATTTAATATTTTGTATTTACTATTTGCCATTTGCTATTTACTATTTGCTATTTAGTATTTGCTATTTTGTATTTACTATTTGCTATTTACTATTTTATATTTACTATTTACTATTTACTTTTTACTATTTACTATTTACTATTTACTATTTACTATTTATTATTTACTTGTAAAGTTGTGTACAAAAACTGACATTTCTTTCTTAGAAACGATTTCCAAATCCAAAGGAAGAACTTCCAAATATGAATAATACGATATTAAATTCTGAGGTGACATTGATTTACAATAATGAAAAATTTGAAAGAGTGACAGTAACAACAGCTGATGGAAATATTTATAGTGCTAATCATGTGATAGTCACAGTGTCATTGGGAGTATTAAAAGAAAAGCACACAAAACTATTTTATCCTCCTCTACCCAATGAAAAAGTGAAAACTATTAATGTATTACTCTCTTTGCTTTTAACAAAACTTTTAATAACCCAACTCATTCTTTACTTAATTTATCAAATTATATTTCTTTTAGGGAATGGGATTTGGAAATGAAGCGAAAATTTTCCTTTCATTTGATAAACCATGGTGGAAGCATAAAGATCCTGGATTTTATTTCTACTGGAAAGATGAAGACAGAGCAGAAATCGAAAAAGAAGTGAGAATATCCAAACAAAATTACCTATTTTATTTTTAAGGAGGTAAATTTTGTTATAAAATCTGTAAATAATTAAAAAAAATTTCCTTTTTTTAGCCGGAGAAAAAATGGCTACTTGGTTTAAATAGATTTTCATTTGTTGATCATAGACCTGGTTTATTATATGGATGGTTATCTGGAAACTATTCTCAAGAAATGGAATTGATTCCAGAGGAGAAAGTTTTTAAGCATATAATTGATGCCCTTCAAAGATTTATGGGAAAACATTACAATATAACAAAACCCACTGGCATGATTAGGTAATTAAAATATAATATATTGTAGTGAAAATTGTTCAATATACCGGAATATAATTATTCTCTGGTATTATAGTGTTTTTATTTATGTAAATTGCAATAATAAACAGTTATATTTGTGAGAAGCATTTTTTAATAAAATAATATTTTGCAAATTTTCTCTTACACAGAAGTAAATGGAACAGCAAAAATAATTTTAAAGGAGCGTACAGTTTTCTACGAACGTCAAAATTTGACGACATTTTACCATCAACATTAGCAGAACCTGTCGGAAAAAGAAAACCCGTAAGTTTGAATATTAATTTTATGTTCACAAAATTTTATATCATCACTAAAAAATTTTTTAAATTTTAATTTTCTCTTATCGTAACATTTTTGGTAAATTATTACAATGATGAATATCCCATAAAAATTATTAGTTAGAATATTTATGTTTCAGAATTTGATTAGATATAGATAGAAATAGATTTTAGCCGAATTTTAATTTTTTGAACTTAAATTAACCCGAATTTTTACTTAAGACAATTATTTATTTAATTTTTATGGAATATTCATGCGCTCCATAATAATATTGACTGATTTATATTTTATACCAGAGAATTTTATTTGCCGGCGAAGCTACGCATTCACATTTTTTCTCAACTGTTCACGGCGCTATTGAATCAGGATTTCGAGAGGCTGACAGACTTATAAAGCTTTATCCACATCTCAAAAATAATTAATTATCGACAAAGTAGGGTCAAATTGATAGTTATAATTAAATAAATATAGGTAATTATTTTTTTAAATTAATAAATAAAATCTTAACTTTGATATATTGTGAAGTAAAAAAAGAGTCAAAGTAACTAAGAATCCTTATAATAAAATCCTTATAAATCACATTCAGCGTAAAATTGTTTTGCCTGATGTTGAATAAATATAGCACCAGTATTAATTTGAAAATCAATTTACTGTCTTTCTAAGGATAGAAATTCATCGTATAAGTATAATAATTTACATTTCTGTCGGAAATTAGTTATTGGCTTTAATAAATACCTTGTCGAAGTCTTCTTTTGCGTGTATAATGTTAATTTAAATATAAATCCTGTCTCTACTCTACATACGTACATTATTTGTACAAAGTCACGCAATCTGTGCACAAAAATCGTCTAGTGAATATGTCAGCTGTATGGTAATTTCAATTGGACTATATTTATTTATTTTTATCTTATTTCTAAAGTTTCTTTATCATCATGAATTATTCAAGATGTTCAATAATTACAAAAATTATTTTAGTCTCTCTGAAATCAATTTCCTGTGGAAATTATATAAAATCTTTTCAGTTTTGAAAATCAGCTTTGTCACTAAAAATCAAAAAGATGATTATTTAAAATAAAATATACCCACTTTCTGTAATTTTTATTTTTATATTATATTTTACATAAACTAAATTAACATTTAATTGCAATAAATTCATTTGCTTTGTTAAATACAAATCCTTTTAAATGCAGGGGTACGATTTTGTAATTTTACTTTGACTTCTACATTGACTTTTGACTTTGACTTTGACTTAGACTTTGACTTTGACTTTGACTTTGACTTTGACTTTGACTTTGACTTTGACTTTGACTTTGACTGTGACTTTGACTTTGACTTTGACTTTGACTTTGACTTTGACTTTGACTTTGACTTTGACTTTGACTTTGACTTTGACTTTGACTTTGACTTTGGAAATTTAATTTTTACTGAAAAACAGAGTTAAAGTCGAAGTCAAAATCGCAAAATCGAATTAAAAAACAAAATCGAAGTCAGAATCAGATTAAAAATCAAAATCCAAGTTAAATTCAAATTTGAATCTAAGTTAAAATCGTAAAATCGTAGTTAAAAACAAAGTAAAAATCAAAGTTAAAATAAAAATTTAAGTCTAAATTGTAGTCTAAATCAAATTTAAACAAGAATTCAAAGTTTAAATCGAAGTCTCAAAATTAAAATCAAAATTGAAATTAAATTCGAAGTCAAAATGATAATTAAAGTCAATATTGAAGCCAAAAACAAAATCAGAGTTAAATTATAAGTGAAAATCGAAAAACATTTTAAAAAACAAAGTGAAAGTGAAAATGAATGTGGAAATGAAAATGAAAGTGAAAGTGAAAGTCAATATCGAATCGAAAGTCGAAGTGAAATTGCAAAATCGCACCCGTGGGTCAACTTTTAATGGTTCAAAGAGACAAAAATAAAATTGCTAACACTGCCTGAAACTTTTTTAAATGATAAATTGCTTTTTCGTTCCAGATTACGAAAATTAAGTTGGATTAACTTTTAATTGGACTGTCTGTCCAATTATTGGTCTTAAGACTTACTTGTGAAAATGATCCATATACCTAAATATTCTTCCCAATTCAAGTTTTTATATTCGAAATATTTTTAGGTTAACTATCAAGTTTTATTTGAAGATTGGTTTGTGTAAATTAATTTTAATACCTACCGATTTTAAAAGTAGTTCAACATGAAATTGGAACATTTTTTGATACAGTATTTGAAAAAAAGACTAATAAGCAAGAAAGGAAAAAGTCAAATGAATTAAAGACTGTGAAATCTGTGTCGTACAGTCGATTAACTTTTATCCCCTTTTTTTTTGCAAATCGCGAACGACACAAGGTCGCGTGTTAACATCCAATTTCGATTCGGGGTTGAAATTTCTCCTGTTCCTTTCCGACAATATCATTCTAGGAAAGAATGGATGTAGAATGAGGCGAAAAGAGAGTAAGAGTTGTGCTCACGTTCAACTGGAAAAGTGCGATTCATGATCAAATTCAATGTGCACTTCTATTCTTCGAATATAAACGTTCTTGTCTCAATAGAAGCCAAGTATAAATCTGAGAGCGTTTATTTTTCCGACAATAATAATAATAATAATAATAATAATAATAATAATAATAATAATAATAATAATAATAATAATAATAGTAAGCCCTCTTACTTCTTTATACTTTTATTTTGTTTTATCCAACAATAATTTCAAAAGGCACCTCATCTCTTTTCTGCCTTCTATGAAAACATTTTCAACTTTATTTATACAGAATATTAATAATCACAAGACATTAATTCATTCAAATAATAATTAAAAATAATATTAATGTAATGAGATCTGAATAAAGAATAATAATTTATTTATTTAGTTTAGCAGAGCATCAAGGAAAAAAATAATAAATAAAAATACTGATGATAAAATTAAAATAAATATACATTTTTCGTAGTGAACTAATAATAATATAAATAATAAAAATATGAACGGATTATGTTATTTCTTGACATGAATAAATAGTAGTAATGTGAATTATTAAAAGTGAATAAATGAATAAGTAATGCAAATTGTAAAAAATAGATGAGTAAAATGGAATTATAAAGAAAAGATAAATAAACATCTATGTAGATTTAAAATAGTCGAAAAAAAAATAACGAATGAGGAAGCAAATTGTTAGATATAAATTATATTGACAATTTTTTCAGATGCATGAAAATTAAAAATAAATGGCATTATTTACATTTTTGTTGTTCCATCTTCTTTGAAATGTTCTCTCAGAGTCGTTGAGACCTAAGGCTAACTGATTTCCAATTTTCCAATATTTACGAGATCTCATCTGTTCGGATTGAGGTGTTCGAATCCACAATCTCAATTTCCTATCTTTAGAGAAAGACATCCGGAAAAAAGTGAACACGAAATGAAAGTACAAAGAGAGGATATTTTTGCCTCGTTCCCTGAACACATTTGTAAGTAAACAAACAGAATATTTTCTCCACGAAAAGAAAAATTCCTATTAACTTTTATTAATTCAACATTTTTAAAATTATCACAAAATTTTACGTTTTTGACAAATAATTTTCACCAACAAAATTTTTTCTATGAGGAAGCAAAAAATTAATTTTGTTACTATTTTGCAAGAATTTATCGTAACGGACGCAGAAAAGTTGTTAACAAAAATTTAGATACAAAAGAGAAGAATTATTAACGGATTTATTCGGTGCGAGTGGAATTTAGCCTATCGAGTTAAGTTACTTTTTATCTACTTATATGTCCTAAATGTAATATTTCAAGCAGCATAACGTATCAAGTGATAAATATCTTGGTGCTTTATTGCTTTCGCTTGTATTTCACGTAAGCTCATAAAGTGCCTATATATTATAAAAAAAAACCACGTGTATTAGGGGTTACTTGTGACGGAGGTCATTTACGGGATAACATTAACGAAGAGAAAGAGGGAAACGAAATGTGCCTCGATTTTATGGCTTTCTGGAGAAGTTATTAGCTTGGACTTTATGTACTATATATACTGAACGAAGCTATATGAGAAAATAATGCTCAATTACGATCTCACTCATAAATCTATTTTAACATTTGTTTTAAATAAAAGTGCAATATAAACCCGTCAAGTATGCATTATATCGATAACATATTTAGAATTTAAACTTTAAAGTATAAAATTTCTTCTTAAAGAAACCATTCAAAAGTGGATTCAAGATATTTCATCGGAATTCCACCAAATTTCCGATAGGTTTCCGATTAGTTTTCGTTGTAATTCTAATGAAATTCCACCAGAAGATGAAAAATTACTAATCACTGTCTCACCAATGACTTACTTCTACTACTGAAATAAAAAATTGCTTATACGTAGACAACTGGGGTAGAAAACTACCCCAAAATTGTTTCGTTACTGGAATGTTTATATTTAACGCAAAAGAATTTTGATATGATCAAAAATATTACATATATTTTTACTTTGAATCAACCAAAAATTTTTATGTCTGGTTAATGATTGACTTATACTACTGAAACAAAAAAACTTAAAATCCATAATTTTGACTGACTTAATCGAAATATTACTTTTTAGTATCTACTGAGACGAATATAAATATTTATACTATTTTCTGATTAAAGACTGACTTATACTACTAATATTTAAAATTAGCCGTTTTGTCTGACTTAAACGGACAATTACTACTGAAACTAATGTAAGATTTCAAGTCATGTGCCTGACTAAAGACTTTCTTATGCTACTTATATTTAAGATTACTTAAAATTGATTGTTTTGTCTGACAAAAACGAACTCTCACTACTGAGACGACAATTTCAGGTTATTAGGTCCGACTGAACTCTGACTTATGCTACCGATGTTTTAAAATTCCTTAAAATTGAATATTTTTTCTGACTTAAGCGGACCTTACTACTAAAAGGAACATGACAAATATTCAAACTATCATGTGAGACTAAAATCTGAATTATACTATACATCTTTAAAATCTCGTTTAATTTTTTGATTTTTGTCAAATTATTAAGAAACAGCGATATTTTTTGTAAATAAAATATCAAAGTATACTTAATATAACTATTATTATACTTATTAAAAAAATTTACAATATTCACTGAAAAAAGAATATTCTAACTTTAAGAATATTCTACTTGACGTTAGAATATTCGCTAAATAAAAAGGCGTCAAGAATATATTCTTGGTATTAGTGGGGAATATACTTTACGTAAGAATATATTCGAAGAAACCTTAACGAGAATATATTCTTAACCTATTAAGACGTTCTTCTTATATTAAGAATATATTCTTAAACTCATAAGCATAGAATATTCTTGGGTTTCTATGGGAATAATAGTTTTTATTTATAATCTAAGTAATAATTTTTCAATCAAATGAACCTAATTATAGAACTAATTAATGTGACAAAGATATAAAAATTAACAAAACTATTTGTTTTATAATTAAAATATTTGTTGATTGACAAAATTTTATTTTCTTTGAATGCAAATCTCAACAAATTTTATTTATGAACATATTTACAAAATTTTGAAATTTAACCTCTCTTTTGAGAAAGCATTATTAATAAGTCAGTAGAATTAGTTGATAACTATATAAACTCACGTTCAAATATATCAATCAGTTCTTCCAGTTCATTATTTTTCAGCCACTCAATTACTGAATTCATTGTTTTTAATATAATAAACAAAAAATCACTGAAAACCACGTCGCACACTCACTGCACTTTACTTTTGAAACGAGCACGCGTTATGGCGACCGCAGCACGCTCTATCGTAAGAATATATATTCTTAACTTGCTTAGAAGATATTCTTAACTTGCTTAGAAGATATTCTTAATTTGCTTAGAAGATATTCTTAAGGTAAGAATATTTCTTTATCCGATAAGAATATAATTTAGAATATTTCTTCAAGAAATTTACTTAAGATTAGAATACTCTTTTTTCAGTGTTTACACGCATTTTAAATTTGGGGTAATGAAATACCCCAATCGCTAATTCTAGGGTTCATGAGGTACGTTACAATTTTTTTTCAATTCTTAAAATTTGATTGCAAATTAATAACAGTGGCCATCGGTGCCTAATTGAAGACAATAGTTTTGAACATATAATATTGAAAGAATATTTAAAAGTTAGTAATTTTTATTTCTGAACATCAGGATTTGGGGCTCTTCTTGTGAAATTCAACGTGGATCTGCATTGGCATAGATTATTAGGACTCAGACCATTATCTTTTTATGCCATACTTTTTTAATATGTTGGCATATTTATTTAATAACAAAAATTAACTATTTAAAACAATTTTTAAAGCTATAATTATTTTTGGATTTCTTTACACATTATAAAAATTTGACATTTTCTATACAAAGTACAAAAAAAAATCGGTGACGCACTAGTTTCCTTTTCTATGAAACTGTCCAATAGTAGAATCAAAAAACTGAATTTTTTGTTGATACGCTTTAGGAGAAATTTCTACTTTTACTGGGATTCGTCATTTCAAGTTTCTTTCGCGATTTTTCCTACACATGTATATAAAACCACTCAACTCTATTATAGAGAGCTTGTTCGTAAAACGATGTACGCAGTCAGTGTCGGACGTTAATGTGTCACACGAGGGGTAGCATTTTCAACATTTTGGCAGCAGAACAAGCAAAATAGCAGTGGTTATCTTTCGACGCACATCGCAGTCGAGTGACCTCTATATAGTGTGTCACATGCCCATAGAAATCACATGTTATTCAAGTCATGTACATGTGTAGAAGGTACGAGAACCATATCTCTAGTGGACAGTATGGATGTTGAACAAGGTATATACCTAACGCTACAGATGATAATGTGGACTCTGGGGAACCTTTCTGTCTCGTATCGCAAGACTAGCAACATCGTCCAAACAGGAAATAACCTTCTTGATTCCAAAGTGGGCAGAAGGAGGAGAGAGGAGAGACAAGAAATAGTGGAGTTTCTCCGCAAAGGTGCTGGACGACGATTAATTATCCTGGACCAGCTTTCTCCATCCTCATCCCACCGACTTGTGCTCTTCTTTTTCTTCTTTCCCTCTCATCCCTGCTTTTTCCCCCGCCAAGTTTTATAGTCAGTAGGTCGTTCCACTGAATTTAATTGTCACAACGAAACAAAGAATGGGAACATAACTTAAGTAAGAAAGCCAGAAAGACGCCTTGCTGAAGGTGTCCCGCTGTTTTCCCGTTTCCCCACACTTTAATGGCCTCTCTTTTTTAATCACTTTTCACACGAATGATGAAAAAGTGAAAAACGCGACCTCCAACTTTAAGCGTATTTTTTTTATCTACCTCGCTAAATGAATGAAACTTTATTGTGCCTTTCAATTCGGTTAGCGAAGAACTCTTCATGAAAGCTTCGTTAAACGAAAAAAAGGACTTTTCATAAAAGTTTTCGTTGTAGAGTGTGTTTAGAGAAATATGAAAGCGTTATTATCATTTTCTTATTAGACCAATAATAGGACAAATCACGATTATAGACGTGACGATAATTAAATAATAATCATTTCAATTAAATATAAGCTAATTTGGCTGAAAATGTTTACTTAGGGATTTTAGGGGTCGCTAAATCCGACTATTTGGTTAAAATTAAAAAATTTTAATATCGACTTCAATATTTTAATAAGAGAAAAGTAGACGACAAAATTAATGTTGCAGAAATTGACTTGGTACAACAAAGTGCAATAACTTTAAGTATGTTTTCCCCACCAAATTGTCATTCAATAAAATCGATTGACATAAGAAAATCTACACAGTTGAATTTGAAGAGTATCAAGCAATTGTCGAATGTTATAAAAAATAAAAAATCATAACAAGAATCTCAAGAAGAGATCAATCTGAATAATATTAAAGTTTAAAGAAATATTGAAATTATAAACATTATATTTAAAAAACGCGAAAAAGTGAATAAATAATACGAAATAAAAAAATAAATAATTAAAAGAAATTAATTAAATAATAATAAAAGAATAAAAATTGAAAAAATAATTAAAACAGCAAAGTTTACAAGTTTAAATAAAAAAAAAAAAAATAAAGTAAATACAAATAAAGAGATTAATTAGATATAAAAGTCAAATTCAATATTATTTTATTGAAGTGTCGGGAATTCAACATTTGAGGCTGAATCATTAAATAAACTATTTAATTAAGCAAATCTACAGTGAATTATCAAACTAGTGAACCTAGTTTTGGTGCTTCCTATTTTTGTTTATTTAAAATAAAAAGAAATAATCTGGTGACACAAAATAATAAAATAAGGAATAATAAAAAACCATCTAAAAATAAAGATTGTCAAGGAGAATAAAAGTGAGTATTGTAATTTTACACCATCATACATACAACACCTCAAACACACACACAAATAAAGAATAGCATATAATAGCTTTTACTTATAAATACATATTATTAGGTACTAGTAATTTAACATAAAGGGATTAATTATAATTGTATTGGAATATAAATTCATTTTTATAATAAATAGTTTGTAGAGTATATATATTTTATTTGGGGATAAAATATTAATTGTTTATTATAATTTTTGTCTATAATTATAATTAAAATTACCTTTAAAAACA
>JUFY01034877.1:14404-31515 GCA_001855655.1 Leptopilina clavipes
CCATTTTGTTATTTTTGCATAAAAATTAAAAATTATAATTCGGGTGATAACCACACTCCTATTGAACCTAAATCTTTTTGATTTTTGTGTTTCAAATTTTTCGAATTCGAATAAACACCTACACAGCTGACATCGGTATTTTTAGCAGGGTTAAAAGTATTGTCAAATTTTTAAATAAGCAAATAATTTTTTTTGAGTGAATCAAAGTTTTTTATATAGTTAAAGATTGTTTTTGTTTAAATGAAAAAGATCATGATCAATATAATCTATGGGGAGTTAAAAATAATTCTAGAAAATAGCTTAATTTTCAGGCGTGTAAAGTGATATGAACCCTTAACACTTAAAAATAAATTATAAACAATTTTATTTTAGTAGATTTATATAATAGGTAAAGTAATTTCATCTCCGAAGCTTATTTGACATGTCTCCAACAGGATTTCTATCAATAAATTAACTTTTTGGAGATTTTCTTAAACTCTTAAAAATTTTTTTAAAATGTCAGAAACTACAATGCTTTTTCTGTTATTTAAATTTTTTAGCCTGCAATTTTCTATATATGATAAAAATCTTTAAACTTTGTCTTTAGTTTTCGGTCAAAATTACTTCGCGATGATTAATTATATTTTAAGTTTTAACATATTAAAAATATTATAAAATATTATTATTTTTTTTTAATTTTGTTAAATGAAAAATAATTTTAATTGAATATTTTAGATATAAGGAAAACTTAAAAATCATTATTTTGCATTGAAAGTTAATCCTCTTAATGCATTTTCACTATCAATTTGCTTTAAAATTTAAAATATTTTAATTACAAAAATTATTGATTCAATTACAGTTTATTTGATTTAAATAAAAATTATTCGATTCAAGTAAATATTTATTAAATAATAGAACAAGTAATCGGTTATTTGAATCAAATAAATTTTTCTTTCAGTGTGTGATTGAAATTGAATTGACAATTTTATTGATTGTAGTGCAGTATTGGACTTTGAGCAATTAAACATTTATGGGACAAAAGCCATTGGCATTCGGTGGTAATGGATCAATGATCAGTAGTAATAGTGTTCACTACTACACCCAGTGGTCAAATACTAGTTTAGTCAGACAGATTATCGCTTAGTGTCGAGTGCCTCCTCTCGACTACTGTCTTGGGTCGTTAAGAAATCATCCTCTAATCCTCTTTACTAGCTTACAGATCCAAATCCGATTATTGACCTGTCAGCACATTGCTTTTAACACTCTTAAATATAACACAATTTTCCCTTATTTTTTTCTATTCTTCATTTATTCGAAACTTTCCTTATATTTATTCCTTATTTTTTATATTAATATTTTCCATTTTAATTTTTTAGGTTTCTAAATTTTCTTTGTTTGTTTTTTCAGCTGGAGTGAAAAATTTATTTATCCTGAATTTATTTGAGTATATGAATTACTTTTGTTCTAAATAATCCTTTTGTGCGGGGAGATATTTTGGACATAAAGGCATAAATTGACGCCTACGAAGGGGTGTTTTTTTTCTTCTTCTCTTTTATTTCACGAGCAACAGAGATACTAACGGAGGAGTTAGTGAGACTTGGGGGGTGGGGGGTTTGGGAAAGAAATTCAGGGATAAGCTTTCTTGGAAAAAGTTGTAGCCACTTTTCGTGCAACCCCCGCACAAAGAGGTAGGAATTATGGACTCGAAAAGAGCCGCGCGACGAGGATTACTTGAAAAAGGGCCATAGGAATTGCCTTGAAATAAGTTTCTACATTTGCTGAATTAAAGTCAGACCACGAAAGTCTCTTTGCTATCACGATTTTTACGGGCGGAAAAAGAAGAAAAAAAAATAAAATGGGAGAAAACGTATCTGTATATACATATATATGTGTGTTATAAGAGACACAAAATAGACTAAGTTAGCTTGAAACTTTAAGAGTAATCAATGGTCAGGAAAGTCAATCCTAACAAGCGTGTACTCTATACAAAGTCAAGTTCGCTTCAGTGCTATCAAGTTTTGTTCAATGTAGAGACGTCTTAGCTTGCACACCTGCTCTCCTTTGACTTTAGTGCCAGATCCGAAACGAAACTTTCTAGATCGCTCTCCTAGAAATTTTGCGAATAAGTTGAGATTCTCAAGGAGTTTATTAGAGGAAAGTTTGTTCGTGATTTAAAAGCATTTTTTGTGTAGCATAGATATATTTTGCTAAAGTTCGTTTAATTCTTTTTTTTTTTTATTTTGTTCTCTGCAGAAGATAAAACCCGACGTTAAAGAAGTAATGTTGTTCTGTCTGACTAAAATTGTCTTTTACTACTGTTCCCGAAGTGATGAAAATTTAGTCGTTTGTCTGACTATGTCTGACCTTTACTACTGGGGAAAATACATTTTTAAAAGTTCTGTCTGACTAGAACTGTGTTTTACTACTTTTCAAAAAAAATTACTAAAAATTCAATTACTTAAAGAAAATATCTCAGATAGTAAGTAAAATTTACTTCTACTACTGAAATTAAATCTTCAAGAACAGAATTGAGACAAGCCGGAGGAATCAGGGAAAAGTCAGGAAAAGCAGGAAAACTTTAGGGAATTTTATCAAAAGTACTGGAGAAATATTTCTATAATTACTACAAAAATTGTGCGTTTTGGTGTCTAAAAACGTTTTTGAAAAACTAGAAAACCTTGAATTCTTTTTAAATTTTCTTTTCATCTTAAAAACTTTTGAATCACATTGAATTTTCAAACAATATCTTGATTTTTTCTTATTTCTGTAAATTTTATATTGAAAATATTACTCTCTACATTTGAATCAGTTAAAAATGAATGATTTAGGAGCAAAAAGTCAGTCACTAATTCAAATAGTAATATTTCCACTGACAATTTAGTTATAAATAATTGATTGTCAGTTAAAAATAACAGATGTTTCAGTAGATTTTTTGAACTGATTCAATTAGTCAAGATTAACTAATTGTTATTTTTTATTGAAAATCAGTCATTTTTTCCACTGAAAATCAGTTATTTTTAACTAATTCAAAAGCAAAAGTCATTCAGTGATTGTCAGTTAAAACTATATGATTTTTAAATTTTAACTGATTCAAATTTAGAGAGTAGGTTTTTAAAAAATTTTAATTCAATTTTGTAAAGATACTTAAATTTAAAAAGAAATTTATTAAAGAATTATCAAATTAATTGAAATTTTGTGAAATTGAATATTGAAAGTAATTAAATTTGTTAAAGTATTTCATTAGAGATTTAAAAAAAACGAATTTTTAAAGAATTTTAATTTAATAATTGGTAAGAAATTGAATTTTACAAAGAGTCACAATGTTTGTTTGTTAGTGTAAAAAGGTGCCTGAAAGGGTTCAAATTGCATTTTAATTAGAATTTTAAATTTAAATCTTTTTTAAAAATTTTATTTAAAATTCTGAAAAATAAGGTTTTTAAAATACTTCAGTTCTATTTTTTAAAGATAATTAAATTTTTATAAACAAGTAAAATTGAAATTTTTTTAAATAATCGAAGTTTTTGCAAATATCCTAATTTTCTCATACTTAAATATATTTAATAAATAATTCTACACTGAAAAAAGAATATTCTACTTGACGTTAGAATATTCGCGACTTAAATAGGCGGCAAGAATATATTCTTGGTATAAGTGGGGAATATACTTTACGTAAGAATATATTCTAAGAAACCTTAACGAGAATATATTCATAACCTATTAAGACGTTCTTCTTATATTAAGAATATATTCTTAAACTCATAAGTATAAAATATTCTTGGGTTTCTATGGGAATAATAGTTTTTATTTATAATCTAAGTAATAATTTTTCAATCAAATGAACCTAATTATAGAACTAATTAATGTGACAAAGATATTAAAATTAACAAAACTATTTGTTATAATTAAAATATTTGTTGATTAAAAAAATTTTATTTTCTTTGAATGCAAATCTCAACAAATTATATTTATGAACATATTTACAAAACTTTGAAATTTAACCTCTTTTTTGAGAAAGCATGATTAATAAGTCAGTAGAATTAGTTGATAACTATATAAACTCACGTTCAAATATGTCAATCAGTTCTTCCAGTTCATTATTTTTCAGCCACTCAATTACTGGATTCATTGTTTTTAATATAATAAACAAAAAAATACTAAAAACCACGTCGCACACTCACTGCACTTTACTTGTGAAACGAACACGCGTTATGGCGACCGCAGCACGCTCTATCGTAAGAATATATTTTCTTAACTTGCTTAGAAGATATTCTCAAAGTAAGAATATTTCTTTATCCGATAAGAATATAATTTAAAATATTTCTTCAAGAATATAATATACTTAAAATTAGAATACTCTTTTTTTCAGTGTGTGTGATTTGAATTAATTCGTTTATTTGATTCTTTCTAGACTGAAAATTCCTTTTTGGTACCCGGTTTTTCCCCATGCTCCCCTATAATTAATTATAATTCTTTTTCTCCATTCTCTGTATTTTTTACATTCTGATAAAACATTGGTTACTATTTCACTAGGTTGAAAGAAATTGGAGATTTAAACTTAAATCCACGTTTTCCGTTCCAAATGTAAACGAAATCTTCTCTCCATCCTGTTTATTTATTCCTCTGTTCGCGTATTTAAAAGAAGAAACTAAGTGATGTGCAATTTCATGAAAGAGCGAGGGCAAGAAATCGAGTTTGTAGTATGAATGTTTTTCAGAAGGAAGCAAAAAAAAAAAAACCCTCCCCACAGAAAGAGTAAAAGGCCAGGCTTGGTTCGGCGCTCGTTATCTAAAAGTGTTGCTAGTTAAAATAGATGCAAAAGAGAAAGAGAGATGCATGTGTATGTGAGTGCTTCGTCTCAACGATGGCGACACGGTATACGACACTCTCAGACGTCGGTGAGGAAACACGAGGCGATTCGAGGACCGTTTACGTGTGTAAGAAGCCTAATGCTATGGAAATTGGATGTCGAGAGAAAACAGAGGGATGGATCGAGCACCTCTTGGGGAGGATATATAGAAGAGGTCAGGGGGCACAACAGAAAGGGGGAGAATGTTCTCACTGGGAGTATGGGATCTTGTTGTGTGCCTACATATGAAGGTTTTTCTTTAGGAATTGTATACGTGTAGGAAAAGCCGTTTGTATATGGTGATACGTGTGTCGGTTTCTCCAGAAGTCTCCAGTGGAACAAAGGAAAGAAGAGAGGCATAGAGGTGCGAGGCCAAAGGAGACAGATGAGTCGTTCGATACACAAGTTAAGATGAGAGAGAAATCGAAATACGAAGTAACACTGTATTTACTATATATCCATTTGTGGTTTTATGATCTCTCAAGTCTCCTTCTCTTGTAAGATTAATTTTTTCATCAAATATTACAGTATTGTCCTGCCCAAAGTAAAAACCCAGTAAGTCGCATTTGCCATAAGGGTGAGCGTCCCTTAGCTTTGTTATTCGACTTTCGCTCTTATGGCAAATGCGATTTACTAGGTTTTTACTTTCAACAGCAGTATTACCCAAATATTTTAGTTTTTCAATTATTCATATTTTTTACAATGGTCAGAACTTCGAATATGCAGTTTACAAATTCTGCAATTTTTGTCTCAGAAAGTCAGAAGTGGAAAAATTGAAATTGTTGGCTACCCCCGAGTAAAAAATTTCATAGAAATCCATCGATTATATTTTGTGTTAACATTAAAATTGACTTGAAATTGTTGGCTAATTATTTTTAACCTATAGTAGATAATTTTTATTTTGTTGAACATATGTACAGAAGAGAAAGAAAGACCGTTCTTATCGGTTAAGAAGTTAAATTTTTTACTAAAGTAGAAAAGTTTGATTAGATCAGACAGTGGACTATTGGGATTTCTAAAAAAGTAGAAAAATCTGACCTTGAATACTTTGAATTTCGATTTAAGTAGCAAAATATAATGGCATTACTTTTGACCCCTTTTTGGTTGAAGTAGTAAATTACGAAATAATCCCACCTTTTTTATTTAAGTAGAAAAGTCTTATTGGGTCAGACAGTGGACAACTAGAGTTTAGAGTAAACTACAGTTTCAGCAAAAAGGTAGAAGAATCCAACTTATGTTGACCTCGAATACTTGGGATTTCGTGTCAAGTAGATAAATATGAATTTTTGTTTCATTTATTTCGAATTCAGTCGATTTATAATTTTTCAGTCCACCATATTGGATTCGCCATTTTGAATTTTGAAAAACTTACGTCGTATTCGTAATCAAGAACCCAAAAAACCCCGATTAACAAATTTTATAGAAATCCATCGATTATATTTTGTGTTAATTTTAATTAATTAATTAAATAATTAATTTTTTTACAGATAAGTTAATTAGTGCCATTAACTTGAACTTAACGTACTTTTCGGAACTTAAACGCAAAGAAATGTTGTGTCCAAATTTTCTTCTTATTCATCCTTCGTTTGTAGAATCACGTTAAATATTTTCGAATTTTTATTTGAGTTCGATTTATACTTATCTAAGATACTTGAAATTTCGATTTAAATTTAGAATTAGATTTTTTTTTAGAAATGGACTATTTTGGGCACAATTGTTTCAAAATTACGATAATAGTAATTTCTTTATTTTTAAATTCCAAGCCCCTTTTTTTCTCTTTATTGCAAAAAAAATAGATGAACAATCCTTTTATTTAAATCGTTGTTTTATGTTTTTATATTCATTATTCTATTTTCTGCTTTGATTGTTTTTTTCGGTATCTATATATTTTATGAATTTATTTTTATTTCCCCGTTTTTTTTTTAATTGTTAAAAGTACTATTTATATCTTACCCGTCATCAATTTAGGTTACTTGATGCATAATTGCTTTTTTTTTGTTGTTGTTGTGAAAAACAGTTTGGTTAACTGAACAAAAATCTCGTTAAGCTGACGAAATTAGTTGCTTCAATACAGTGAAATGCTTTAAATGGTTTGTTGATTGAACAAGAAGCAGAATCAGTTGTTTGACGAACTTTATAGTTTATATGTTTTTCCAGCATATACACACATATGACAAATGCTAAAAATTACCCAACTTTCTTTTCAAAATGATGTGTTTAAAAATTTATTAAATCTGTGACCCAATTTTTTTCTTCACAAGTCATGACACAGTTTATATAGAGGTATATTATTAGCTTTTTGAATTATAAATTTTGCATTGTATGTTGTATCACAAGGGGAATTTTTGTTTCTACGCATCTGTATGAAAAATGCAGAAATATTTTTCATGGGGAAAATAATAATTACAATATAATTAAAATTTGTCGACATAATTTGTTTTATGTCTTTTGTTTTATGTGGAGAATATTTTTCTAGAAGTGAAAATAACTGAAAAATGTATTTTTTGTTTCAGGACCTGAAAAACCAGATCATGACAACGAACGTTTGGGTGGAGCAGGTAAGTCTATCGGTTTTTCTCTCTTCCTCTCTCTCTTTTTTTACTTTTTTTGGTTTGTAACGTTCGAGTTATATTACGAAGTACGTAGATGTCCCATCGAACACTCGATATTTTAGACGGGATAGTAAGCGAGCAGGACAGGAAATTTCATTACGGGCTCTTCGCTCGACGTTTGTGATTGAGGGTAAATGGAAGGATTTCAGAGTACTCGAAATGTCGGTGACACTTTCTACGCGAGAGCGACTATTATGAGGAATTGCCGTCGAATTTACGTTCGCACGGAAATTCTCGTTGATTGCACCTAGGATCTATTCATTTTTCGATTTTCCAATGACAAACACATTCATTACAGATATTACTTTTTTCACTTTCGAATAATTATCTTCTGCGGAATTGAAAGTAAATGAAACGTAAAAATATAGTAAAACTCTTTTCTTTTTTTATTATTTTCGTTTTATAATAGACATAGGTATAGAAAAAAATTACAATTTTTAATTTTAATTATTTTAATACAATTTTTAATTTTAATTATTTTAAACAATTTTTAATACAATTTTTAATTTTAATTGTTTTAAAAAATTTGTATTACAAAATTTAAGGAGAATACTTTGAATATTTAGGGAAATATTGGAGTTTTTGAAAACGAAGAGATATAATGATTTCTTGATGTTATGAAGAAATCGTGACGTTTGATAAATTACCGCTCGATTTAATACGTTTTTGCTTCCGGTGAATTTTACTTGTAGTCATCTTTAATGCTACAATCTGCAATACGAAAGTATGGTTTACGTAACGACACATTAATTCTGAACTCCCCCCTCTCTCTCTCTCTCCCTCTCTCGGTTCTTCTTGTATTCCTTATGCATTTGGAGCGAATGAGAATTTATGGTACTTTAAAACTTTGTCGATCCGCTAAGTCCTACGAGAAATATTGAAACCGCTGATCAAAATATTCTTCGCTTTTAAGTGAAACTAGTGGTAATTTTACAAACTTTTCACATTTTACTTGATAATTCGTACACATTCTTATCGAAAGCTTAAAAGGTCTTCATACATATATGAATCGAATTAACAGTTAAAACACTCTGATAAATCAAAGTTACTTTAAGTTTTTTCAACTGTTGACTAACGTTTTACGAAAAATTAGTAACAATTATTTTTATTTTCCACTACATTAATTATTAATTAAGTAATAATTGTAAATTATAATTATAAATTGATTAAGTATGTTTACAAATAAGTTTATTTTAATTACATTAGGTAAATAATTTATAATTATTTACAAATAATTTCTAATTACTTAATTAAATTTGATCAGTTTTGTTATATTGTTAAATTTGTCAAACTAGTTCATTTTTTCAAAGTTGGTAATTTTTAATTCTAATTGACAGTGATTACAAATCCAATCGTTCATAAACTCAATTAATTTCACCAGTTTCAATAATTAATACATATATAATTGTGCATGAGACGAAAGGTTAATTAAACGATTTTAATTACCGAATTCGAAGGTGTATAAATTTATATTTTATTCGCCAGAGTTGAAGAATAGTTTTTAATATACATTGATCCTGTATAAATTTCCCTTGAATATAAATGTTAAATTAAAGTTACAAATTTTACATACATGATTTTATATTATGAAATTTATCTCGAAAATTTCGTAGTCCTATTTTTTTGTGTGAATATATTAGTTCGTTTGTGACAGTCATTTACTATTTGTTTGTTATTTTTTTCCATGATGGATTTAAATTTTATATGGAGTGTTTCTATTTGTACGAATTTTGTACCTATTGTTTCTGTATTTGATAACGAAATTTTCTCCAATTTTGAAGTACGATTCAACATTCTGGAATTTTCAATGTAAATATACTGTCTGGATGGTACATTGAAAAAATTTTTTGCTGTTTGAAGTTTAGTTTTTCTCTTTAAATGTTTAAATACCTCGACCCTTTGTAATTATCTCTGTAGAATTACTCTGTAATTACTTTGTAGAATCGGCGGAATTCTGTAATGTTTTTTTAGAAAATTAGTGATTTAGTGATCCTAATTAATTTTTTGTTTTACCCGTTCTTTTTGTTTGAAATAGTTTTTCAATAAGAATTATATATTATATATAATTGAAAAGAAATATTTTTTATTTTTTTTTATTATAAGAAATTTTCCATTCGTAAAATTATCCAGACTTATGGTTTTTGCTTCCTCATAGGAAGCATTGTGTTAAGAAAAATTTTGGAATGTGATTTTTTTACTTATTTCGATGTAATTTGACCTCAGAAGTCCAAAAATGATGATTTTAAAAAAGGTCCGTCTGTTTGTGTGTGTAGTTGCATTAATATCTCAGGAAAAAGAGCTATAGACTTGAATTTTTTAAAAATTTATTGTAGATTTCATTGGGGGGCATAAAATGAGAGTAAGTTGAGCACGATTAATAAAGATTAACTAATTTTTTTGCGTTTTTCATTTTTTTAAAAAACGTTTTTTGCCCATAACATTTAAAAAGTGTTAAAACATTTATAGATATTTTTTATTCATGTTGTAGAGTTTT
Organism: Leptopilina clavipes; assembly: GCA_001855655.1. Taxonomy (NCBI): domain Eukaryota; kingdom Metazoa; phylum Arthropoda; class Insecta; order Hymenoptera; family Figitidae; genus Leptopilina; species Leptopilina clavipes. The sequence goes on from JUFY01034877.1 coordinate 24,336, forward strand.
TCAAGACGCGTCGATTAACCTATTATAGAGCCTATCACAATTAAATATTAAAAAGTTATTGATGTTTTAAAAATCAAAATTTTTGAAAAATACAACTTTTTTGAAATTGTTTATTAAAAACTTTTGCCAAATTTTTAAACATAATTAGTTTATAAAATATATATAAACACATTGATTTAATTTTGATCATTTTTGACTTACTTTTGAAAAGTTATTGATTTTCAAAGAATTAAAAATTTTGAAACTAATATATTTTTTGTATTTCTTAATAAACACTCTTGATCTGACTAGATTAAATTTTTTTAAAACACTACTGTTATTATTTTAATTTGAAAAAATTTTTTATAAATTTAAATATAATTACAATATAAAAAAACTTTCAATGAGATTGGCTGTACATATCAATCAAAAATGAAAGAAAACATTGTTTTTAATTTTAAAGTGTATATGAGGAAGCAAAGTATTCATGAAATGATCACAAAAAAGGTAATACCACTTGGCAGCAATTTTTTAAACGTATGACAATATTATTTTTAAATAAATTAAATGTTGTTAACATTTGAAATAAGGAATTTCAATTTAAAAGGATAAGGGTGAGATAGCAACCACTAAATGAAAGCTTTATCCACCCTATGCAACATAGGTTATTAATTAAGGATTGATTTAAAATTGAAGAAATAATTGTTCTCAATTTCGGAATTAGGATTTATAAAATATTTTAGAAAGAAAGTTTAATTTGAATAATTAATTATTTGAATTATTATTTTGATTTACTTTTTTATTAAAGAAATCTTTCTTATTTAATATACTTTAACGTAGAATAACTTCGATCGTTGAAAATATTACAACTGAATACTTAAATGTTGTATATATCAATTGAACTTGATACTGGTTGAGTATTTGCGAATGTAAATTGGGACTTGAGACTTGAAGACTTGAGATTAAAATCCTGGAATTGAGAACTGGAAATAGAATGAGAATGGAATTGATTTTGTGAATTGAATGGAAATCTTAAACTTGAATAACTAGGAATAGAATGATCTTGTGAATTGAATGAGAATGCATTTGAGAATGGAATTAGACTGAGGTTTGTTTCATGGGGACACAGTTTTTAAAGCATTGTCCTCACTAGATGTTCAGAGAGTGTTGAACTTTTTGGAAAATATTTTTATGGAAGTGGAAAAAGAGTTTGGCTATTTTTTGGATTGGTTTTTCGAAGGAAAATGGCAAAAAGAACATGGTATAAATCATGGGAAATTATTGTTGGCGTTGTTTCATGATTGGGCCTTTTTGACCCAATAATTTAATAATTAATTTATTAATAATAGTTATTTAAAAAAATAATTTTTCTAAGAATGAGATTTTGTCAATAGACCAAATCCATTTTCAACGATTTGTATGTTTTAGAAAAGGACATTTCCTATATCGTTTGCACATGTTCTCGGCAGAGTCCCTTTTTAAATGACATCTTCAAATTTATGGTAAAAAAGAATTTAGTCTTCTTAAAATGGTTTTTTATTTTACTAATATTGGTATTTGAATTTTTTTTTTTTTTTGATTGAGTGATTTCGATTTTTTACTAAATGCGGAAATTTTCGTGAAGTGAATTTCGATTGAATCTGACCCGTCCTATTTGGCAAAGGGGAAAATCATTTGAAAATCGGCAAAGTGCCGTGTGTGGTTTAAGATCGCGGCTGCTTGGAATGTACAGTAAGTGATCTCTGGGATTTTCAGGACAGTGAATATGTTTATTTGTAAGTCTAAGAAGATCCTTTTTCCAGTTCAGTTGTGAAGCCAACTTCACGTTCCTGAAAGCGTATGCTCTCTTTAACGTATCTAAACCGATCTATATTACTCGGTCCGACAGAATACTCTCCCCTGAAACGATTTGGAATTTCAAAGAAGCGAATTTCATTCTCCTCTTGTTGACAACGAAGACTGAATCGCGAGTAGTCGGATCTTTATTGATGCAAGTCTTTTTTTTCCATCATCGATTATACACTCTTCTTTCTCTCTTTCTTTCTTCAATCCCGTTTTTTTCGACATTTGTCCGTGTAAAATAAAAATTCCATTTAATGGAAATCGCATTTTTCGAAAACTTCTCCCACTTTATAAAATCCAAATTGCTCAGATGATAATGATTAATTAGCCTGAAAGAATTTTAATAAAAACAGTTGAATAGGATAATTTTGTTATTATAGTGCAATAAATTGGAAGAAAATGTGCAATGAAAGGTTTGGGGGAAAAATCTCGTGCGAACTGACAAAATGAGAAAAACAGTAAAATTATTCTTTCCTGGTGGGTGTATCGCGAACGCACACACGTTGAGCTAAAGGGCGATGAGAAGAAATGCATCTCAACAGAAATCGTTTCAAATTTTTGAATGGGTTTGCTAAGTGTGAAAAGTTGGTGAAGAAAGGAGATTTCTTTCTTAAGGACTTGCCTCGAAGAACTTCGAGAAAAGTATTTTATTCCGCTTTTTATTGTTATAGTGGTTGATGCTTCGAAAATCTTCTTTGCTATAGTTGTCATATTGTTTCGTTTAACTACATTCTCCTTGCTCTCCATGCCGTTGATATAAAAAAAACCAGAATCTCTCTCGCATCTCCTCTACTGAAAAGTTAAAAATCCCCACATGGAACGTTGCACTCAAAATATTAATTCCCTAAAGAAAGCGATTAGATAATTGCATAATTGCATCATTTGTAAAAAATTTATATTATATTATATTATATTACATTATATTATAGTAGAGTGTAGCATGTTATAATTAAACTTAAAAATGGAAAATTTATCCATAACTAAAATGTAAAAAAATGTTAACATAAAAAGGGCGCTTCTTTGTTAAGAGAGCTTTGTACGAACTTTAAAACTCGGACTTTTATTTCTTTATGATGAAATTAACTCATAATTCATTAAAGTAAGAATTTACTGCTTGAAATTTTAATGATTCGTTTTTTTAAAAGGTTATAATTGTTAATCTATATATTTTTTTCTACAATTAGTTCAATAAATTTCTTATAATAATAACAAATTAATTTGTCTTTATAATTAAAACTATATTACAATTTTTATAATTGCAATTATATTACACTTTTTATAATTATAATTCTATTAAGGTACATTTTTTATTTATATTTATAATTATACATAACATTACAATTCTTTAAATTATTATCTAATATTACTATTATTTTGTTTACTTTGTATTATTATTATTTTTTTTTGTCGTCGGAAGTGGAAAATCTGCAATCAAATACCTGGAGTAAAATTGCAGGTTATGTGGGGCTGACCGCTTTTGTTTTGGTTGACCCACTCATTAAACTGGCCTATTCTTTACCTACGGAACCACCTTCCGGCTTTAAACTTTGTGTTTTGGCCTATTTTCTCCTTGTCCTTGACAAAGGGTTCTTTGCTTCCTCTAGGACAGTTCTGAAGACTCTGTAACTCCCTTGCGACGTGGTTGGTGTTCTCCTTCCCGTCGAACTTCTCCTGTCATAAGAAGCAGGATGGGCTCTTCTTACAGTCTGCTAGCTTGTGATCAGCGTCTTCACACATGAAGCACGCAGCTGACCTATCAACAGCTTTGCAATTTCTGCCTATATGGCCGTAGTCAAGGCATTTGTGATACCTTACAACCATTATTCTTCTCCTAACTGGACAAGACACAAAGCCAACCTTTATGTGTCCAAGATGTTCAAGTTTGTTTTGCGTCTTCTTGGTTACTGGCTACAATGGTGAGCTTAACTCCTTGTCTATTTGGTCTGAGAACCATCACTTTCCTGCTTCCTGCTACCTTCGATATTCTTTCCAGGGTCTCCAGGACATCTTCAATTTCTGTAAGGCTTTCGAGGTTGCGGATTTCTAGCGTAATCGGTCTTTTTCACCTCTTTGGTGAACGATTCCCTGTCTAAAGAACTTTCAATTTTGATTAGAAGGTCTCCCTTCTTGATGGGTCTTGCTCCAACAACTCTCGTATTGATAGTCTCTGGGTTTGCCTCTCTATGGAGTTTACCTAGAACTGCCGCGTACGTCGTGCCTTCAGCGACCTTGATGATCATCGTTGATCCTCGCTGCGGTTTTTCTTTGCTTGCTTGGCTTGATTTCGACTCCTTTCTCGACTCAGGGCTACTCCTTCTCCTCTTTTGAGATTCTAAGACAACGTTTCTAAGCACAGCTGCATTGAAACGATCTCGTCTTAGTCTTCGATTCCTGCGCGTTTCTTCTGACCAGTCCAATCCCTGGTAGAAGTGTTGGTATTTCATTTCACTGCTTCGGGTTTCGATTTTACTTCTTGTATGAGCGATGTTAGGCTTTTAAGTCCATCTTCGATGGTCATATTGACATTCCTTTGGACATCACAGGTTTTCAGCATCTTGCTGACCTCTTTCTCTATTTTCAAAATGCATGTCGCCTCTTCTTTGCGCAGCTTAATGCATTTGTCTCGATCAACGTTACAGCTGGTAATGTCAACATCAGTTGCATTACTGAAGACAGACCTGCAATTGGCTTGACTTGTTAGACTGCTCGTACTTCCTCTTCCCCTTGCCTTCTTCACGATGATCTTGGGTCACTGGCCACCGCCCCCGCACCAGGCGCTTGACGGTTGGAACCAATGAGAAATTAAGCCGAAGCATTACCCCGTAGGTACTCCTTGTTTTTACAATCGCTCATTTTGGTCTTGCTGTTTTGGTTCTCATTTAGAAAAAAGCCCCGCCACCACATTAAGGTCTACCAAACATATCCATGATGTCAGTCATATCTGGCAGTGGATATAAGCATCCACTGAATCCCAGCACATCAATGAAATCGATGACGTTCAGGAATGGACAACCATCGTTGGAGATTATTATTATTGTTATCTATAATAATCGTGATATTCTTTCACTCATTCATTCTGTCCGCACCTAAAGATATCTTTTTGTGAATGCTTTTGTACTTTTATAGTTTTTGACAATTCGAAAAGTGGTTATATCATACGTTTAAATTTAAGTTTTCAAGAAAATATGTTTTGAAGGGATAAAAGATAGTTTTTTTAAATGTTTTGAACAATTAAAGTAGATAATTAAATCTTATTTAAAAATTAACCCAATCCTTTCGCCCATGTCACTGTTAAGTCTTTAATAAATTAAGATGTATTTAAAATAATTTTTTTAATTTTAATTTTTTTAATATTTCAAAAATAAAAATTATGAATGTTATATTGTTGAGAATATTCCTTGTGAAAGGAGAAACTACATTTTTTTGCTAGTAATTACATTAATTTTTGAAATAGTAATTTTGAAAATATATTAAAATTCCAAAAATAATAATTTTAATCGGAACAATAATTTTGGTAGAAATAATTTGATTTGGAATCTATTTATGGTACGTAATCTTCTTTCAAATGAAGAGAAGCTCAGAAAGTTTTTCTATGAAAAAAAGGTATTAAAATCTTTTACATAATTCAAATTTAAGTTAACGGATTTTTTTTTCTTTGAATCTGAATATCTTATTAGGGATTTTCATGTACTTCAGTGACACGTTTCTTTAATGGTGAAACATTGAAAAAGAAAAGAAATGTTTGAAAGGAAAAGAAGCGTGAGAAAGTTGAAAGTGGAGACACAAGGCTATAATACAGATTTTGCGAAGGGATTGAAAAATATTTTAATTGTAAAGTAGAGTAGGTATATAGTTCTCGCACACCGCATTGTTTTCAGTAGATTGAGGTTCACTTTCAGAAGTTAGCTTGGAAGGGATTTAAAGTCAGAATCAGTTTTGACGGAGCTTTGGCGATAGACCAGAAAACTTGGTTTTTCTATTATTTTACCATCAAATTTATGCCGCGCGTTTTTATTTCACTGCGCGAACTGGAAGAATTCGTGATGAAAATACTAACGTATGAACAAAAGAAAAGTTGATTTCAATGAAAAGAAATCCAACTGAACTTTTACCGATAAAAAAAGAAGTCTTGATAAAAGTTTTTAATTTCTCTTTCCTATTGGTTAATATTTAATGTCCTAGAAATGATAGACTATTTTAACTTTTTAAGTGAAATAATTGGGAAAAATATATTTTCCTTATTTATAATGAATTTCTAGAATATTAATGCGCTTAATAAAACTTTGTAAGAAACGTGAATTTCTTTAACTGGAAAAAAGATTTTATTCGAGGTCTTGAGATAAAAAACAAAATAAATGCTTTGAAAGTCCTTTTCTCCATTGCTATCGGTAGTTTTCGATTTGAAATGAACTAATGCCGTTACCTTCGTTTCCGGTTGGCATTACCTGAAGATACAAAGTCCTATTGGAGATGGGTGAGATAGAGAGCTAACGATTGCTCAAAATCCCCTTAACTCGATGACCTGGTCTCCCAATAGAAATGGATGATGTGGTTTGGGTAGAGAGACCGATTCTCCGAGGAAGTTTTTCTTTCCTTGGAAGAAAATCCACCAGGGAAAACCGGAAACTCGAGTTTATTGTGAAGAAAGGCGAATGGCACACGAGGGCCATGAGAGGAGGCGCGCTTTAGAAAAGTAAAGGGTTAAGTCAGTTCAAGTTCCTGTCCTCACGGTGCAAAATACAATCTTCGTCTAGGGTTTCAAGTATAATTCGAAAAGAAAAGTCTCCATTTCTTTTGATTACCGAATTTCCGTTCTCGAATTATCGAAAAAAAAGAAGAATTACCCACTCTTTGTAATCTTCCACATTTTTTTCATTTTGTCTTAAAAAAGTACGAATCGTTAGATTTCATTTGATCTCAATAATTTTTTGTCAAAGATTATTGACAAAGAGGAACTTTTTAGAATCGAAATTAAATTTCTTAAATTATTGTCTTTCGATTTAAAAATGTTTTATTACTTTAAAAAACAAAAAAATCATTTTCAGAAAGTAGTTTCTTACATGGTGGAGAAATGAATAAATAATAATAGTGAATAAAATTAGTTAATGGCAAATTGTCAGTAAAATTAATTGGCAAATAGTTTTTTTTTCTTGAATAGAAAAGATGTATTTCTAAATTTAGAATATAATTTTTTTCAGTTATATTAAAGACGAGAGTAATCGTTTCATTTTTATTTATTTATTTTTTTGTAATGTGAATTCATATTATTTGTCTTGTGTTTCGAAAGGCAGGGAATATTTGTGAAAACCGCGAGTATTTATTCTCGTGAAGCTATTGTTAAAGAGAAGCTTCTGCGTCG
>JUFY01034885.1:1354-28308 GCA_001855655.1 Leptopilina clavipes
ATACAGTTTTTTACTTTGATTAAAGACTATTACTTTGATTAAAGACTATTTCGCAAAAAAATTAAAAGTTTTAGTTAAATATGTTTCATTTTCAATAATTTATATAATAAATTTAATGTACAAACCTTAATTAACAATATTTAGTTCAAATATTATAAAATTTGAACTTAAAAATAATAATTTTACTTATTAGCCATAACGCCCCGGCCTGGGGCGTATTGAATAGCTCTGCATTACTCCAGAAAAACCGTTCTAGAAAAAAAAGTAGGAGAGATATCGGGACGTTTTTTTTTTTAAAAGAAAGCTGAAATACTAGAGTAACTTTTCTGTGGGATAAACATTTAAATAATGTAAAAATGACGAAGTAAAATAACAAAGAGTAAAAAGTTAGCCACTACACCCCGGTCTCCCCTATTATTTAAAAGTATGAATGTCAAATAATTGGATATTTGAAAAATCAATAATTATGAAAAATACATGTAAAAATTGTAAAACATTAATCTTACCATACTGAAAATAATAATATTTAAATTTGCACTCCCTGAATCTAAATTAATGAAAAGTAATCCACTAATTTAAAGTAGTAAATAAATGAAAAAGCAAAAATAAGGTGTTTTTCAATCAAACATTATATTTAATTAAAAATTCTTTTATCTTTGATATTATTGAAACAAATATTTGAAACAAATTTAAAAATTTTTCAAGCCTATGAATTTTCTATGAATTTAAATTAAGTACAATTATTTACTTGTAAGATAAAATAAACAAAGTTTTTAAATATATTTTTTGTTTAACCAAAGTGGACTATTGTTTTGCATTAACAAATTTAATATTTATAAACTAAAGTAGTAAATATCTATTAAATATAAAATTAACAATAAAAATCATTGATACTTATATTTGTATTTCATAAATTAATTAAAAGTTTTTCGCAATGAATATTGAAAAATTTTACTAAAAAATTAATGAAATTTTTACTAAATTGAATTAATGGATAATTTTTCACTTAATCAGATTTAGAGAGCACAAATAACACAAACAATAAATATATAAAAAAAACAATTCAAATCAGAAATCTTGTATAAATAGAACATATAAATAATGTAATATATATAAATATAAATAATATGTTTACAATGTGCAGTAAAAACAATATAATAATATTAAATCTGATTCAATTATCACTGAATCACATTCAGTCATAATTGATTCAGATTGTATTTAAAAATAAAACAACATAGTGACAAAGAAAAAATATTTGCATGCACAGTATTCACTCACACTGTTACTGGTAACACCAGTTACTGTGACTCAAATTATGAGCCGAAGAAATTCCCGATTTTTCCTACCTACACTTTATGTTTAATACGGAAAAAAAATTTGCTTTGTCCATACAAAAAAAGCTATTCCTACCTGTCCGATTTTTTTTAAGTAATCGACTATTTAATTGAAACCTACTTTTAAATCAACTCACATACATGCACTCCGCGATCCTCTCACATACCGCCCAGGTGCAAAAGCCTAAACTAGAGCTAACGCGTCCCGGGACGGGTTGCCGTCACCTGAACTCAAACACTCAAAAAGATATCTTTTATCCCATCACCTTAACTCAAACACTCACCAAGTTTCTATTCCTACTTTAATTTATAAAATTGACTTTTGTATTATTAAATTTTCATTAATTTTGTGAAAACTTTACATTTAATATGTATTATCTAAAAAAAAAAACGAAAACAAAAATTTTAAACTCTTAAAAGAATGAAATCTTGAAAAAAGAAAATTTATTCAAAATGGAATAAATTTTTATTAATTTTAAAATAATGATAAATAATTTAAATGAGAAAAATTAATTTAAAAAAAAATACAAAAATTGAAAACAAATAAAATTTAAATACAATCAATACAAATGACAACTTCATGTAAATAATATAAAACATTGGGAAAAATAATAATTCCAGTATTAGAAAAAAAATTAAAGAATAACAGTCTTTAAATAAATCAAAATTAACAGTAAATTATTAATTTCCCAATGGTGTCACCATGTTGTTAATTCCTTTCCTGTTTTAGAAAATTAAATTAATTGCGGGGTGAGGAATATTAATTTTGAATCAAGAAATTAAAGCATATTAAGTAATTAAAGGGTTGTCCATAATTTACGTCACACTTTAAGGGGAAGGGGAAAATAAAATATTTGTGACAACCTACAGAAAAAATGGCATTAAAGTATTCAAGTGTGTGACATGGGGGGGGGGTAAATATGGTAAAAATAGTACGACGTAATTTATAGACAATCCCTAACATTCTGCCTACCCAATAATGACCGTTATGGTCAAAACGCGTCAAATCGGACGCCGGGTGGGGATTATTATGATCTACAGCGCTAGGGTGGGGATAGGTTTAGGTAGACAGAGAGTTAATTATACAATTTATAGTTTATCAAGTGAAATTAAATATTTTTAATTTATTTTTTATGCATGATTGATTTTATACGAAAAAAATCAAACCTATTAGCTCTTCAAACAGGAAAGGAGTAATATAGGTTAAAAATGACTCACCACTTGCTGAAATCCAGGTTGAAATGATGGTTCATTGCCTCCTCGGAACTCCTCGACCTCCTCCTAAGTCCCAGTGATCCATTGCGAAGACGGTAACTCTGCCTCGATGTCCGCGTCCGTGTGTTCCTGATGTTCTTCTGTCCTCTTGATCTTCTAAAGATGTCTGAAAAAAATTAAACCACGTTAAAATTATAATATAGATAATTTGTATTTTTTAAAATTATATCTGCATCTAAAATTGCAGAAATATTTCCAACATTACCTCAATGTTGCTAAAATGTTAGAATATTGAGGCATTTTTTTCAATATTGCTCCAAGTTTAGATGCTATGTGAACATATATTTTAATTTACAATCATTCTACAACTATGTTCGAATAATGAAATTTTTTTTAAATTAACAAGGAAATTATAAACAATAAAAAATATATTCACTCTGAACTGCGTTCTGCTGTACCCGATCTCCTCCAGGAGCTGCTCCGCAACTTTACGCCTCATCAAAGGAACGCCGACACACTCACACACTCTTTAATTAATATCCCGTAAGTTTTAATCACCGACAACCCGATAAATTTAAAACCGAATATTTTAAAAAGCACGATAATTATTTTAACGACGCGTAAAATTTTCATTTATTTTAACACTTGCACAGTAAGAATTTTACTAATTGATTGAACGACAGGATTCGAACAATTTAGGTTAGACTCGATCCGTTGTACGAATAAAGCAACAGACGACTACAATCGGAAGGGCAGTTCTATTATTCATAGTCATTACTGCAGGAAAACCAATGATATTCATCGTAATATGTAGAAAATCTATCAAAACTAAGAAGATAAACAGCGTTAGTGAATTGGTTGAGCCCCCTATTAACAAGAAAACCAACCACTGGTAAGCGGTTATTACTACGTAGAGTTCTATTTCCCCTTCCGCTAGTACTTACCCTTCCGACCGCCGGACACAAACTGAGCTCCGCTGTGCGCCGCAGCTACGCTCGCTCCGGCCCGACTGAACATGATTGGCTAGGCGGCGACCAATGAGCGAACTCGCTTGCGACGCAAGGAGTAGTAATGTGGGGGTAATGGAAAGACAACGGAGCGCGCGCACTCTAGCGGAAGTTTGCGAAATGTAATCGATTAATCGATTGAACAAACGATTAATTACTAACCTAAATCTTTAAAAAATATCATTAAATTTTTAAAATATCAATTATTATTATTAATTCAAACCAAAACAATTTGTAATAAAACGAGATTTTTTAAAAATAATTATAATCTACTATAATTTAATCACCCTTTTTTTATTAAAATTATTTTTCTACGTAAAATTAGATGAAGCAATAACGGATTAGATCATAAATTAAGAAAATGCTTTGTAATTCACAGGCGAAAAAATTAACTAATATCTAACCGGAATTATTTTCGAATCATTGCGATCCTGTCACTTTTTAATTACCGAAAAAACCTAATAACCAAATACAGCGGGAAATTTTTACTCGAAACTTTAAAATTACACTCGATTCGTATGAAAAAAATAAAAAATTTCTACAATCGGAAGGGTATAATAGTACTATTGTTAAAAACTATTATTAAATGTAAAACAATTATATTCCATTATTACGTTAGAAATCTATCAACACTAAAAACCCGGAAGCAAAAATTCCAAAAACTTAAAAATATTAGTTTTATTTCAATTCGATAATAAATTTTAAAATAAATAGCATTATTGAATTAATTACGCCCTCTATTACGAAGAAAACGAAGAAAACTAACCGTCGATAAGCGGTTGTTACTTACGCATTGATCTACTTTTTCCCTTCCTCCAGTACTTACCCTTCCGACCGCTGGACACGAACTGAACGGCGCTGTCCACCGCAGCTACGCTCGCTCCGTCCTGACTGAACCTGATTGGCTGGCGGCGACCAATGATCGACCGCGCTTGCGACGCACGGAGTAGTAATGTGGGGGTAAATGACAATGGCACCGCGCGCACTCTAGCGGAAGTTTGCGAAATGTAATCGATTAATCGATAATACTAACCTGAATAATCGATATTAGCATTTAATTTTCAAAAACGTAATTATTTAAATAATCAAATTTAAAATTTGTGAGATTGTCAATTAAATAATTATAGAATAATTTCAAAGTGTCATCAGATCGTACCAATTTATTATCAATAATTTTTTTTTTAATCACAAAACATTGGGCGTATGCATTTTGAATTGCGACATTGGGGTACATAAATAAATATGTTTAGATTGTTTTCATTTCAATTTTTCTTGAACAATGCATATATATATAACACTAAGTATTTTTGTTTGTTTTATTTTTTGACAAAACATAAATAATGTCACAATGAAAAGAAAATATAATTTTAGTGTGCGAATAATTTGTTTAGAAAAATTGTCTTGTTTTTACATAATTGATTTTTAAATAAATCGATTTTAATAATGAGCAAGATTTTTCACAAAAAACAAATTTAAGAGAAACTCTAAAAATCACACTGCGTGACAATTATTGAATTTTGCAATCAATTGTTTATCTTCTTAATTTGTTACGGTTGGAGTTAATTACAAAATTTTAATTAATCTCAGATGATAATAATTACTTTTCATTAAAAATTGCATCATTCATCAGTAGATTTCAAATTAATTGCAAATATATATTTTCCGTGACATTGAATTATTATCGATGAATATCATTAGGATTTCAATAAAATGAAGAAAAAAACAATAAATGATACTAATCAGGTTAGAGGATTCAAAATACGCTATTTAGCAAATTAAAATACTCTTAAAATCCATGATTTACTTTCTTGATTAAATTAGGTATTTTCTGATTATCTCTTCATAAACTAACTTTCGATTACAATAATTTTTTTTTTTTATTAACGTAGTACGTACTTTACAATTTTTTTTCCTTAAGAATACAATACAAGCTTTTCGCCTTCAAATTACGCCCCATATTTGATTTCATGCTTGAAAACAAAAAATCAAGAAAAAAAAACATAAAAAAAAACTCTTTCTCATCAGTATCACTTACAGTCTCTTAAAAATAAGTATTCATTGATATTTTCTACATATATAAAAAATATAATTGTAACGTTGAAACATAAAATATAGTCGACGGCGGTGACTTTCTAAATTCTAATCACATACTTCATGACTCCTATATAATTCATATCGCGAAACTATTACCATCGTTATTTTTCAAAGGGAAACACAAAAATCCATATGACACTAAGTGCCATTTAAGAGACACACTTAAAAAATATTCTTTAAAAGAAAAAAATAACCGATAATATCACTAAAATTAGAAAAAAATTAAAATTCTCCATCATTTTAATTCAAAAGTAAAATATGAATTTTGTAAAAACAGAAAAATAATTCTGGTTTTAGTTTCAATTTCGAAAAACGTGTTAAATTTTATCCCTCACAAAAAAATAAAAAAATAGCAAAAAAAAAGAAAGAAAAAAGAAAAACTTATAGTCACGAAAAGAAAAAAATTTTTAATTTATGGCACGAACAACTAAATCGAATCGATGACTATATTATCGACGCTTCTCGTATTCTATATTGCATTTGCGTGAAATTTCAAATAAAATAATACTCAGATTATAATTAAAAAGTCAGTCTAATACGAAAAAACAGCATAAATTGCTCAATGCAAATTAATATACATTATACAAAAAAAAAAAATTATTCTTATATGATAAAGATTAATATATTACTTCGAACGTATATTATTATAAATGATTTTTTTCATGACATGATTTTTCATGCTTCGCTTCGGCAAAAAAAAAAGAGAAAAAACAATTATTAAGGCACAGCCCCACACGAAATTTCGCGCCAACTATCTTTTATTCGGGTTTAATGAGTCGGGACTGAATTTAATAAAAATACAATCTATTTCGGACAGCAGAAAAAAAAAATCTTCACAGAATACGGGAAATAAATTTATATTCGATATAAATTCATCAATTAGAATTGATTGCCTGCAATTTTTATGGCACTTCGTTATTTATATTACGAGATTAAATTTAACATTTCAATTTAAATTTTAAATTCCAATTATAAGAAATTTATTTTGTAAAAAAAACATTTCTAATAGATTAACATAATGATAAAAAAAAGAATTAAATTCGTTTAAATAAACATTTTTCAACAATTTCTTCACTCAGTGCTATGAAAATTGTTAGCAACTTTTTTCTAATATTTTTCTAACTCGATCACCTAAGATTCCTTTTAAACCTATATTTAGAGAGTTTAATAGATCACTGTTAACGCGTAAACTAAGAAACATTTCTACAATTTTGCCAATGCAGAAAACTTGTTTCTACAGGCTGGAACATTAAATTTAATCCTAGACAACGAAATTTTCGAATTCTTCTTATAATTTTTTTTTAATAATTGATAAAATTTTCATCTTTATTTTCTTACTTTAAGGTTTTCTGTATTTCCATCGACAAAGAGAGAGATGAGAAAGAGAGAGAGAGAGAAATATTTCTATGTAAATTATTTATTGCCGAATAAATAATTGTAAAAAAGCAAAATTTTCCGAAACTTTATCTTGCAAAAGTAAAAAATAAAAATAAAAAAATAGAAGAAAAATTCGAGAAATTTCGTATAAACTAGGAAACTAATAATCACATTTTAGTGAAGAATATTTAGTTGACCATTGTTGGTGGCATAAATCATTCCCTGACCTGGTTGCGGTATCCATCGAATGCAATTTAAACTTATATGTCCAGTTGTTTCCCTATTATTTTGTAATAATTCTCTCAATAGAATCATATTTTCCTTTGTGTCTTTCATATCAATATCATTTCCAGGACTTTGATTCCTCCAATTGATATAATTTTGTCTATCATCCTCTGGATGTGGCACATTAGGATCGCGACGATAAATATTACGTAAATTTGGCGATCCATGTATATAAACGACTGTTCGACTACAGACGTGTGTACGATCGAATATATTGTAATATTTCGAATCAGACGAATCAACGGGCACTTTCTTGTCCGTTTCAGGTTCACGATTCACGAGTTTGTAAATTAATGCCATTGGCAATGGCCTCGTTGGAATATGAATTCTCCTCGAACCAATTCCAACGAGAAGATGTTGTCCCGCCGGTGACATTGACAATGAAACGATTGTTTGGTCCGTTACTGTTGAATAAACACGTTCTCCCAAATTTTCCCATTGTAAACTATAGACGCCTGCAAATTTAAAAAAAAATTAAATTAATAAATTTAGAAAATGTTAATTAATTAATAATCAGTCAATTTTTTTCTCACCAAGAGTCGTGGTAGCGTTGACTCGTCCACATGGTAACGCAGTTGCTAACATTGTTCCGTCAGCGGAAATATCGATACTGGCATCATTGTGAATTTTGCATTCTCGCACAACAACGTTTTTCTCGGCTAGAAAAAAAAATTGTAGCATTAAAAAAAAAGGGAAAACATTCTATTACATTCTCATCAATAATAAGAAAGTATTTTTTTTTATAAATTGAATTGATTAAATAAAAATATCCACTCACGATTTGTAATATCCGGAATTTCTCCGTCAGAAAAATCCCAAGCCTGTACGCGATAATTTGGAATTTCCAAACCGTTAATTGATATGCCAACAGGTATTTGATCTGTGGATAATAAAAACAATTGTAATTTCTTTCCAACAATAATTTTAATTATTAAAAAAATAGTTGAAAGGGGATAAAAATTATTTGTTACCTCTTATATCAACATCATCGCTGTCATCATTACCCGGATCTTGACCACCACTTCCGTCTCCTCCGCCGCTACCTCCATTACCACCATTAGCTGATGATCCATGGCGTGGAGTTAAAAATCTAGATCTAGTAGCTTGTGCCAGGAACCATCTTCTGAATTGTGGAGAAAAAGCTTGATGCGCTGGCAAATCCTAAAGAAAAATTTCCAATTTCAATTTTTCTGAATTATAAAAATTAAAAACAGAAAACAATTGTATGCAACTTACCTGATTTCTATTTCCAAAATTTGAGGTACTAGGTCCCGCTTGTTCATTATTAGAATTGCTATTCGAATTATTAGCACTTTCATTATTATTTTGCGTGGCATTTGGTAAATACGAAGGAGGCGTGTGAGGTGGCGTTGGTGGTGCAACTTGAACAATGGGCACATTAAATTCATGACGATTATTTGTGGCAGACGATAGTAAAGGATCTCTGTCAAAAATAAGAGGACGACTTCTCGCGATGAGATAAGGTGGTGAATATGCGTATTCCCTTTCGGGAGCTGGTCGATTCCTTCCATAATAATAATCATGTCTAAGCTGATGAGCAGGTCTAGCGAGTTGCTCCAAACGATGACTAAAATAATTATTATTATTTCTAAATGGCGAATATCTCGAGGGACCCCTTCGCGATAGAACGGGACGTGTTGGCATTGATGTAAGTTGCCAAAATGGACTCACAGTTCTTCCCTCACCATCATTACGTTGACGATTGCCCGTTTCATTTTGTCTTCGTTCATATTCAGCCTGAATTCGTCTATAATCACCCAATCTGTACTCGTTGTCCTGTGAAACATTCAATAAAAATCTATTCCTCGAATCAGCATCATTATCCAAATGATTATTACCATCCAACGATGTATTCAACGGTCGATCATTATTATCATCATTCTGATTATTTTGAATTCTCTCAACAATACTTTGAACTTCGGCCGACAATGCATTTTCCGATGTGATATTACCAATATTCTGATCATTCGCTTCATTTAATGCATCAGGAGTACGCGAACTACCTGCATTCGCCTCCACGAAAAAATTCGAATCCGAATTTTGTGATGTTTCTGGACGAGAGGAAGTTTCCGTTTCACGGGCAGTTTCATTTCGTTGTACATTATTGCAACAGGGAATATGAAAGAGGGTTCGTAATTCCTCGAGGGGATTGAGATAATTTCTTGATTCTTGATTTGATGAAAGATGTAGATCGGCATTATCTAAATCAGCTTGTGAACGATCTCTTGTTTCACTTTGTGATGCTTCATCACGTTCGTTGTTTTCAAATGAATCGACATTGGCACGATTTCCCTCGGTTTGTAAGCCATTATCAATTCGTGAATTTTGCCGTTCGTTGACATCCGCTGGTGGAACGGTTAAATCAGAATTGAATGGTCCATATTGACTGGATTCTAATTCACGGCGAGTGGTTACTAATTGTTCGAGTAACAAATCGGTTAATTGAAGTGCGAGATGAAGTAGAACATACATTTTATAGATTTGATCGTAAAGAACACTGGTTTGAGAACCATTGCCAGGTCTATTCTCCTCGAAAAATTGCGTAAGACTCTCGACCATTAAACTAAGAGCTTGTCGCGCTCGTGAACGAGTGACCTCACGAGTTTGCTCCGTTTCCTGATTTTCCGTGTTGTCGCGGGTCACTTCCGACTGACTGTCACTTTCCGATCCGCGATTAATTACACTGTTTCGCGCTAATGCCCGTTGTTGACGTACCAATGACTCAAGACGCACAATTATCGCTTGAAGTGATTCCGATGTGTTTTGCACGCGATTACGCTCAGTGTTGGTATTATTGCTGTTGGTGCTGGTACTGTTGTTGTTATTGTTGTTATTGTTTGTCGAGGTACCGTTGGTCATTCGCGGATCACGGGAATCATTCCGTCGGAAGGGCCACGGTCGTCGGTGCTCGTAATGACGGAATGGATTGAATTGAGTCCTGGAACCACGTTTCATACTTCTTGGACCTAGGGACAGCAATCTTGGTCGCCTGAAAGAAATGGAATAATTAGTTTCACTGTGATTTGTCGAAAAAAAATCAAATTTCTATGATTCATTACAGGGAGTCTCACGAAATTGAAATTAAAATACTATTTGTTTTCTTTTCATGAAATTCCCTGCGTTCATTGATTAATGTCAAACCTGATGTACATTCTGCGTCCGTATCGCCACACTCTTTGGTACGTGTACTGCTTGCCGCGATTATTCAAATTGTTTGGCGATGAATCCATTGAGAGGGCCGAATTTGAACTCTCGGATGTACTCTCATTCTCGGGATTTGCTGACGATGGGTTTGGAGAATTTCGCAAATTTCGAGACGAACTGGGAGCATCATCGTTGAGTGGATCACCTGAATCGAGAAGTGGCGTGGTTGATGGAATATTAACGCTCACTGACAAATTGGAAATGAAACTCGCAATACTTGGCAATTGAACGGTCGCGTTACTTGTCAGATTTGAATAAGTATGATCACTCATAGCGCTTAGATGTGGATTTATTGCATCAAGATCAATTGGTGCACCATCCCATGTCTCACGTTCACCAAGTGCTTTCAATATTTCCAGTAGACGATTGTTTCGTCTCATACGTCGCAATTCAGATTCCGTGGGCAATAAATTCGATAAACTAATGTTTGTCGAACCTTGACATTGAGATGATGATGATGGAGTATCTTGTGAAGATTTTGGAATTTTTTGCGATGTACTTTCTGATGATGTGGACGGTTGTTGTTGTTGTTCCGTACTATTGTCCGCCTCATTATTCTCACGTTTATAATTTTCAATGAGAGTTTTCTTGAAGTTTTTCGCCGACTCGTTATTTTGTATTTCATTGGAACTTATGGAACTTTGTGAATTTGAGGAAGATGACGTTCCACTTGTGGAAGGTTGCTGATCGGCATTTTCACCCTCCACCCTCACGGTGAGATGAAGACTGCGAATTTGACGTTGCAAATCCTCCCACATCCTCCGAACTTGCTGAAGTTGCTCAATCTCTAATCTGGCGCTGAAAGAAAATAAATTTTCGCATTATTTTTATCAGAAAACTTTCTAAAATTAAAAAAATGGTGAAAAAATTATTTGAAAACTCACCGACATAATCGTTGCAAATTATCGATGTATCTACTGAGAAGTTGAATTCCTTGGCGAACGCCAACACTTTCACTGAAACTAATTCGATTCATTCTTCGATTTCGCTCCTCCTTGATTCTCTTTGATTCTAATGTAGAAATTCCCTTTCTATTTGGCGGCTGTCTTCGTGAATCATCTCGAGAATCATCATTATTCCTCGAAGTTGTCGCTCTGACTTCTGGTTCTGCTCTTGCGTCATTTTGAGCACTATTCCCGGCAGAAGTTTCCTGATTTGATTCCATTCGCCTGGCTTGATTTTCTCGGAGACTTCTAAATGGAAACAGAGGCGGTTGCTCGTAACGTGTTGAGTTAATCGAAATTGGCGATAATTGATTTCTATCAGGATTTCTTGACTCTAGTGAAGAAGTTTCCCGATCATTTGCATTTCTTCTGCCTGATTGTTCATTGGAAAACAATTCATTATCACTGTCTCGATTTGATGGATTTAATTGTATCCATCGGCTCGTCCATCTTTGAAAACTTGAATTTGGATTTAAATTCTGATCCTCTTGATTCGAATCGGAATTACTATTTTCCTCAAGTAACCAATATCCATTATCCGATTGTTCACGGGCAATTTCCGCCGCTGTATGACTCGATAAATTTTCCGTTTGATTTGTTCGCTCCGAATTAAGACTCCTTTTAAATGAATCAAGTGCCGTTCTCAATTCGTAAGTGATCATCATCAATGTTCTTTGGTTCCTGTCATTATTGATATTTTGATCAGTTGTTGTATTATCAGTTTGTTCGCTATGATTCGCTGTTGTCGAAGAATTGGAATTTCGATTTTCCTGTGGACTCGTGGAATTTTGTGATTGCCTTGGAATGCTGGGTTGAAAGGCTGATCTCGAGCTTACTGTGAAATTCGAGGTGCCGAAAAGTTGTGATCGAACTTCGTTGAAACTTTCATCACTGGACGGGGAACTATCTTCTGAAAATAAAATTTTGCAATTAAACAATGAAATTTTTAGTTTTCTTTTTTTGATGATTTAATAAAAAGGGCTATTTACCGGTAATATCAATTCGCACTCGTGAATTTGAATTGTAATTCGGATACCAAATGTGAGAGCCCTCACGGCGACGTCGTCTTCTTGGCGGTTCATCGTCCGTATCCGTATCATCGACTCTTCTTCTATTTGTCCTTGAGCTTGATTGTGTTCTACTTCTATTGTGAGATTGATTCCCGCGGCTACTTCCCTCCCTGGGTGTTGCTCTACTCGAAGACGATTCTTCTGGAGGATTCAAAGTTTCCTGTAAATTTACAATGCTATCGACAATTTCCCTAGGTGTTGCTCTAGTCGAAGACGATTCTTCTGAAGGATTCAAAGTTTCCTGTGAATTTATAATGCTATCGACAATTTCCCTCATTAGGTCCCTTCTGCGAAATATAAAACTATCCCTAGTTGCTCTCATTGGATTTCTAAATTCTTGATCAACATTCTCTTCGTTTCGATTCTCGGTTTCTTGGACATTTTCTTCGGTTCTACTTCGATTATTCTCACCGGGAACTCGATTCCTTTCTTCATTTCTACTTCTGCCTCTAGTCTCTTCATTTCTGTTTCTTTCTTCATTTCTGCTTCGAGTCTCATCATTCCTGTTCCTACTACTTTCACCATTTCTAGAAGAAGGACGCAAAGTGTCATTATTAGATAACATTGCGGAAATAGATTCAAGATAATTTAATTGGGAAGCTGCGGTTGCCTGATTGGGACGTAAAACTCCATTCGTTGACAATTCACCACGGAACCTTTCAATTCGTGAACTTGTATTGGTGAGTTGAACTTCCATGTTGTTGAGTGCCTCAATTTCATCATTGAGAGCGTTGCGAAGAACTTGAAGACCAGAAATTGTTTGCGCTTGTAAACTTTCGCGTAATTTTTGTAATCTCGCGAGACACGCACTATTATTTTCAGCTGTTGCATTTAATGCTTCGCGAAGTATCTGAAGTGCCGTTCCAATTTCCTCCTGCTCTGCCCTTTCCATTAAAACACGTTGATATTGTTGAAGTTTTTCTAAACTTGTATTATTCTCTTGAGCACTGTAATTCAATATACTTCGCAATATCCAAGCAGGCGCTTGTGTCGCCAAATAATTTCGGCTCGGCTCCCTTGTTTCCGTCGATTGGGAACTGGTTGATGATTCTGGCGCGTCCATTGGATCAGTTCCACGATCAATCTAAAAATAATATTTTCATTTTTGCAATTAATTTTGTTTCACACGTGCGAAATGACTAGCTAAAATATTATTGTAAAGGAATTTTAAATTGACAATTATTTACATATGAAATAATATTAAAATCTTACGGTGTCCCTATTTCGAGAGATGTCACAGTATCTTCGAACGATTGATTGATATTCATCGACCAAATTTCGATAGCAAAGATTTACCCTGCGCTCAGTTTCCTGGACGTCATTGCGAAACATTCTCTCTCCCAATTCCAATAACATATTCTCATTTCTTTCTGCTCTGTTTATGAACCGCTGAATTAAATTGAGCGTAAAAATATCAGACTCTGATAGTTCTCCGTTATTGGTATCGTCGGCTAAACGATTCTCATTTCTCGATTCGTTTCGTTGATTAGAAGCAGTATTTGTATTATTTGCATTTGAAGTTTGCTCGGCAATTCTCTCAAAACGATCCATTTCGACAGGATTTCCCATGCTATTTGAACGAAGAATCGTACTTGTCGTGGGTCGTCTTATTGGTGCAGAAACTACCGGAACTGACGCGTCTCTGAAATTTTTTATTTCTTATTCAAAAATTGTTTCTAATTATTAACAAAAAAGAAGTTAATTTCTATCTACATGGAGAGAACTGATTAACTGATTCTAAATATTGGAAAGTTAAATCAAAAATTAAAAGTTGATAGAAAAAGAAAAAAAATGAAAATTAATAAAAACGATAGAATAGAAAAATAAGTAAAGAACAATAAAACGAATAATTTTAAAATTATCAGTACAATTTGAAAATTAGAATTCAACTTTCTACAGTAAATATTTAAAATATTGTTAGCTAAATTTAATGTGCGACTAAATAGAAAGCCATGCTGATAACCTTAAAAAGAACCTTTGCAATTGTGGCAAGTAGGGATCATATTCGGTTGATTGGTTTCTTCTAATATTTCTTCCCTCGGTAAAAGGAATTCTCTCATCCAAAATATCTCGATATCTATTTGAACCCGGCAACATTCCATGATTCCAAAGATGAAGTGGTGACGAGGAATGATAATGAGATAAATGTTGAGAGGAAATTTCAAACTCTTGCGATCTTTCTCGCAGGAGACTGAAATTTTTTAATTTTCAAATTATTATAATTCACCCAATAATTATTCTTATTGTTTCTAAATATACCAAGGGGATTTTCTTTTTTTTTATTCCCCCAAACTTACCGGGGAATAGAACGATACAATTGGTCTACAGGTGCTCGATCCCATTGTGATTGAACAGGAGGTGCGTTCGCAATTCCCGTGATTAATTTTCTTCCTAGATTATCAAAAGCGACATACCTGCGACAATAAAATAATGCCTATTAACAATTAACTTATATTGTTTATTAGTTTAAAATTGAAAAAAATTTCAATTTACAGACCTAACTCTTTCTTTCTCATGTTTTGTTGCAATAACAGCAAATGGTTCAGATTGACTCCAGTCCCAAAAATGAATTTCGTTGTACGTTGCGATAACGAGTAATCTTTCGGAAGGATGAAATGCAAGAGACGCGATTACTGTTTGACTTTCAGAGTTCCATACTTCACTTCCTCCCTGTATAGAACAAAAAAAAGATTTTCCTTTCATTGATTTAAAAGTTTGAAACTTATTTAAAATTAATAGATTGTAAATAAAAAAAACAATGTTTGAACTTACACTGAGGTCCCAAACTCGTACTTGACCACCTAAACAACCGGAAGCTAAAATTTCACTTGAAGACGGATGAAAAGCAATACACCAAGGTGTACGAGGATGTCCCGAAAGTGTTCGGATATTTTTACCAGTAGTGAGGTCCGTTATGTAAATATTATGATTCCCGTGTGTCGACGCGACTTTAGTGCTGATAAAAAAAAGCATTTCAAAATATTATTAAAAAGAAAAACATTTACATAATATTAAATTTATCTCAATAATGATTTTTGGAAAATATATACTAACCCATCCGGACTAAAGACCATTAAAAATGAGCCCCTCGGAGCACCCGGCAGGTCACATTTCTATAACAAAAATTGATTTTACTTTTCATGCTTAAGAAAATTAATTAATTTAATTAATAATAATTTTGCTGTTTCTTTTATGGGAATTATTGATTATATTGAAATTAATAATTTCGAGATATTAACTGACGATTGAAAATGAAGTTTGTGACAAAATTAATTAGATATTGATCGAATTACCAATTCCTTGTGGTCCTTGAGTACAAGTTTTGTTTCTGCAATCGGTTCAAGCTCCCTGGTACTAGTTTTGTGTGTTGTTCTCAGTCCAAAATCTCGAAGCATTAAATTTCGAAGAATATTTTGGGACTGAGTAGAATGAATCATGTCCCGTTTTTTTTTCTGTTTTTCCATTTGGCTAAAATTGTGTTTACATTTTCTTTTATTTATTACTGGTAAAATTGTCATTAAAGTCGTATTAAAATTTTATATGATAATTATCTTATCTATTGAATGTGTTTAATAAGGTAAAATATGTTAAAAATAAATATAAATAAAAAAAAGGAAGATTTATCCACTGAACTGTAACGAGTAGAAAGAAAATAAAAATGAACAAAATTAAAAGCAGCTTGACAGAACTATTTCAAAAAGCTAATCACTGAACACAAGTATCGTAAATAAATATTCGACCTTGTTATTTGTTTCTTATTGTAATCAAATGTAGCATTGTTTTAACATTACATTACTTGCATCTTCAAAGTAATATTATGTTCAACTAAGTACAAAGTAGAGATTTTTTATAAAAAAAAAAATTTCCAATCACAAAATTTTTCAATGTAAATTGAGTGTATCTCAATTGTAAGTCGTGTGAATATATAATCGTGTAAAAATAATCACCCAATACATACATCTACAAGTGTCAAGAAAGTATCTTTTGTAGAGAATTGTTCAAGAGGGCAAACATGGTCGTTTATTCGTTAGATTATTCACAAAATCATTACTTCCATCACGATCTATACAAATTGTCCAATTGATTTGTTGACACCACTGATTAATTTAATACTAGAGAATTATGTTTAGATGAGAAAAAATTTAATTAATGTTGAAAAAATTAAGAAAGATCCTCCCTAAAAATCTCTTTACGACGTAGATGAAGCGTCCAGTGACATTTATTATCTCTTTAAAAAGGTGAATTTTAGACTTTTATACTCACTTTTGAATTTTTTTTCCAATGATATAGGATGTAAAATAAAATTTAGAGTATCTTTAAAATTAATAAGAATATTCTACACGACATATTTTAATAAATAACTCCGTTTTGCAATGTACGAACATAAAAGTAAGGAAGGAACTGTCGGTAACTAACTCTATTTATGAGATAATGACTATAGCCTTGAAACAATTTCCGCCAGATGGCGACATACGCATATTTTTCTTATTTTTATCAACACTTCAATTCTTCAAATACATATTTACTGTTTTTTAACGGAAAACAGATTTTAAAAGTGAATCAGACGAATCAGTGAATCATCTGACGTCAGATGTTTTACACTACGTGAAATACATAAAAATGCCTGCCTGCCTAACATACAAGAGTAAGAGACTCAGTAAATTCAAATTTAATGCACTTTCTCTCTTACTCTCCTGCCCGCTCAGAGCTGAGAACCGT
Source organism: Leptopilina clavipes (assembly GCA_001855655.1). Lineage (NCBI taxonomy): Eukaryota > Metazoa > Arthropoda > Insecta > Hymenoptera > Figitidae > Leptopilina > Leptopilina clavipes. The sequence goes on from JUFY01034885.1 coordinate 18,628, forward strand.
ACCTTAAGCAAGGAAAATGTATTGTAAACAATTGTAAAACCTTAAGGCGCAATTACACATCGCCATCTACGATATTTTAACGGTTTAATAGGGAACTAACCTCTTAGAACAAAACACTGTTAGAGGTCGCTTTATTGTAAATTAAACGTCAGAACACGAACACCATAATAATATGCCATTTAATAATTAATCTATAGTAAATTCAATATTAAATAAAATTGTGAATGTTAGTGTTAGAAAATGAATGTTAATTGTAATTTTTATCATTTCTCTCTGTGATAAAATCTGTTTTTTCTTTATTGACACTTTCAAGTCGATTTTTTCATATCTCTCTTGTTTCCAACTAACAAACATTCTTTGATAACAAAGATTATTATTATTATTATTTTAATGTAAATATAATAATGGTTTCATTAAAATTAATTTTGTGCCTCTTTCTGGTGTTTCTTTATGTTGCCGATTCAAGAATCGAAGGAAATGAAAATGTACCTTTAACCAAATTTGGATCGAAATCAGGACCTACCTTAAATTTTTTCTACTGGTAAATATTAATTGTTGCTAAATTTATTATAATTTATTTTCTTTTTATTGTACAAGTTATTTATTTTATTTTATAAGCTGCAAAAAATTGTAAACCGAAAATTAAAATTTGAGGTTATGTTTGCATGCATCAGCAATTCTGACGATTGTTAATTCGTTAATCGGATTCAATTCGACATAGTTTTTTATTCCTTGGAACTAAGAATTAAGTATGTTTTGGAAAATATTGTATTTGTGTAATTTTTATGATTTAAAACCATTTTAATAAATAAATGTGAAAATCGGGAAAATTACGTAGGATTTTTTTTTCCGACTAATTATTTTATTATAATGCAGACAAAAATTGCATCTAATCCAAGACTTTTGTAGTTTATTTTATAATTTTTCTTTGCTCAGAAGGAATATTGCAATAACCTTTTTTTGAAAAAAAATGAACATTTTTAATTTAGGTATTATTAATTCAATTGTTAAACAAAATATCTATTCCTTTTTTTTCTTTGTGAAAATTTAATTTTTGAGATATTTTTCCAGTTATTCATGCGGATATAGAAAAGTATTCGAGGAATATGTTAGTATTTTAAGACAAAAGTATCCAGAACTTCAAATAAATGGCGAGAATTACAAACCTCCAGGGTATAATATGTTTGTGGCACATTTTCTGGTAAAGAATTTTAAATATGACCTATTTTCAGCAAATTAAAATTTAAAAGTTGAATTAAATCAAGCGATCTATTTTAATTAAGTAACTATTTAAAAATAATGTCTGCTTTTAAATTTCAGGGTATAGCAAAGATTCTAGTCATACTTTTAATTCTCAGTGGAATTAATATATTCCAATGGATCGGTCAGCCAGCGCCTTTTGTTTGGCAATGGTGCATTGACAATCGCCTTTATGCTAGTATTTTACTCTTTTTTATCTGTAACGCTATCGAAGGTCAACTGATTTCTTCCGGAGCCTTCAAGATCCATTCAAATGGTAACAATCATTCAAATTAAATCATATCATTTATTTGCATTTTTATTTTCTAATGGGGTGAAATGTTCTTTAAAATGTATTTTTAAATTTGTATCAAAGAAAAATCAAAAAATTCTAGATGTTCCTGTTTGGTCCAAGTTGGAAACAGGAGGGATACCTCAGCCCTAAGAATTATTTTAAATGATTAACAATCATATTCAAATTATGCTGCCTGAAATGGATATCGCAAAGCCGATGTCCTACACCAAGTAATTTTAAGATAAATGTTCTAGTTTTCTCTTGATAATTATTTATTTTAATGTTAAGAAATCATTAAAGACTTGTGTTGTTAAAATATGTCGATAATTCGTCGAGTCTTACTTTGTTCATATTGCTTCATACGCAAACTTTATACAATAACTTTAAATAGAGTTTAAGACACTAGAGTGAAAAAAATATATATAATAATAATATTAATAATATAGTTAAAAATAATAATTAACTCAGAACAGAAAATTATTGACTCTGAGCAGCGGTTCAAAATATTACGCAGGCGTGAAACGATCGCTTTCTGTAAATGATTTTTGGGTCATTGAAAAACAATTAATTTCATTCTATAGATTTTCAAAAAAAAATTCCAAAGCAAAACATATAAAATAATTGAGCACTTTTTACGTGCCTATTTATTGGCGCATACACGATTTTCTTTACATATTATTGTTATAGTGTGTGAATTTGAACTGAATAGCAATAGGTAAATGGTTTCTTTCAAGAATATTATTCATTCCTCGTTTTAATTAATTATTTTTGAATGACCAATTTTTAGTCTTTTTATAAGTTAGACGTGTAGTACTATACATGTATATGAAATGAAATAATGAACTTTATAATAAATGTACATATATATAAAAAATTTAATTTTTCAAAAATTAATTCAAACGTATTTTCAAATTAAGGAAAATTAACATTAAAAAATAATAATTTGATAACCATGAATAGAGAATTACATTTTTTTTTTTGTAATTTGATCAATAAGAATAAAAATAAAGTAAATGCAAGGACTTTTATCCTAAAACAATTGTTATAATAATGTATACCTGCGTAGAAGCTAGAAGAATTGTTTTGAATTCCGTTACTATAGTTACCAGGCATAATATATTATACTATTGTTACCATTATTGTTGACGTGTTTTAAACTGTGAACGCATTTAGAAAATATATTTCTAACTTTTTAGTAGCTCAAAAATTTGGTTTATAATTAAAAAAAAGCTATTATAATTTTAAAAAATGCAGGAAAAAGATGATAGTGCGTGGGTTTTTGATTCCTTAATTGGTTTCTTACAAGGACCAATTTGGTCAGCACCTCTAATGACTTTCATAGAAGAAAATTCTCTGAGTAAAAAGCAAAAATTATATTTATTTATTTATTAAAATCAAGAACGTTTATAAATTTTTTAATCTTGAAATTTGTTTATCATTACAGTTTTCGAACCTGATACGGAAGATTGCAAAGAATATAGAGAAGTTTATCAGGAATACAAAAATTTAGTGGATTTACTGCTTGGATGTTATATGGAGGACATAGGAATAACTTGTGAACAATTTGAAATGGCTTGTGCAGTAAACAGTAACACGAGGATTCCAATTCAATTTCAACAAGTACTAATTCCTAAAAGTTCAATTCTTAATCAGAAAAAATATTTTTAAATAAAAAATTCTTAATTTCATTTTTTTGATTTTATAAATATGAAAAATAACTTTAGTGATCTGTTAAAGAATTTTTTCTCGCTAACTGAAACAGGCTGTTTTGCAGAGTCTATTTGAACAAATCTGGGCAGCTAATGAATTTGAAATATTCAAACGAATGATGATTCAAAAGAATTTAGAACTTCAGCTTCAAGCACTCAACATGATTGAGCAAAAGTATGGCCTGACACCTGCGTCTTTAACCTGTGGCAACGACAATTTTTCAGATGACGAAATTGTTATGGAGCAAATTCTCAAGTAATGAAAAATTTTTCATTTATATCTCGATTTATATTTTGTGCTACATTAAATGATGAACTCTTTTAATAAACAATATTTTTTCGTGAATAAAAAATATTTTATTAATTATTTAAAATTTTTCTTTTTACTAAAAATGATTGATTCAAGTTAAGAAATTAAAATTTTCAGTCGACGTGATCATAAAGAAGAAATAGAAGAAAATTTAGAAACCGAAGAGGAAGTTCCTTTAAAGGAGGAACGAGAACGTTTAGCACAGGAATATTATAATGAACGAGCTCGATTAGAAGAAGCTCTAAAAACTTCAGAAAATTCTTCATTAAATACAAATCTTGATCAAGAAGCGAGCTTATTTTTGGCAACTTTACCTGAATCTTCAGTTGACGAAATGAAGATTCCCAATGAACAATCTTTAATTTCTTTAAAATCAGACGAATCACCTGGAACCAAAGAAACTGTAATTGTTCAATTTTTCTTCAATTAATTATATTTAAAAAAATTAATGACAAAAAATCTAATTGTACTGTAATGAATATTTGTACCTAATTTATATTATTTATTTAATTAATTTTAGACTGTAAGAGATGAAGATATAAAAAAGCGACAGAAGTACCTGAAAGCCCAACGAGATAAATTAGTAATCTTAAAAAAAAAGGCTCGAAGTGAGAGGCTGGAGAAGAACGCAACTCGTCCAAGTTCTGCTCGAGTTGTCGCAGAAGCTGCAATGAAAGGAGGAAACGACCTGGATATTCCACAATCTTCAGAGTCATCGACACTTCAACTAAGAAAAGCTCTCGCTGCTCGACTTAAAGCTGAAGTAGTCAATAAATAAAATTCAACAAACTACAAAGGAAAAAAATCTGTTTGGGAGAAAAAAATAATTTAAATTAAGAAAAATATTGCTAACAAAAAAATTTTCGAATTTCAAAATTAAAATAAAAAGTTTCTCTACTTTCGAGAAAATTTAAATACAACTTCATGTTTTGGAGTTTTAAAGACGAAAAAAAGAAAGAACGAATAAAATATTTGTAATTGCAAGAAAATTCGAAAATATTTTTGAGCTGTGTTTCAAGTTTAAAATCTTCTGATTGAATAATAATTAAAATACTTTGGAAAAATTTTTGCTTGAAAAAAAATTTAGTGTGAATAATTGAATAACAAAAATAAATCAATGGGGCAAAAACTAAAGTTTCTATTAATTTCAACATCGTTTTTTTAATCGTTTTATCGTATTTAATGCTAAGAAAATTGCCTTTACAGAAGTATAATTAAAAATATCAGTGGATATTGTTTCTCGCTCTCGCCTGTTATTCGGTTTTTTTTTCCAAAAAGTATCCAAAAAAAATTCCTGCTTGCACATTGATTTGTCTAGCTACAATAAAAACTTTGTACAGCTGTCCTTATTTCCTGTTGAAAGAATTTCTTCGAAAAAAATTTCATTCATTTTTTTAAAAATTTTTTCCCCAACAATTTTAAAATAGACATTTAAATATAAAAATCTACATCTCTCTTTTCTCGCGAAAATTCATAATCAGCTAAACATTTTTCTGTGATTATTGCATTTATAAAAATGTACAATGAATTTTTTGTTTTTAATCTACTGGACAATCGATTTTCTTTTAAAAATTCGGAGAAATTCTTTTCTTTGGATTGAGGAGGCTTCACATTCAATTACCATTTTGTTTGTTTTTTTTCTTTTAAATTGGTGATTGACAATCAAATAATGCCCTTGTTTACTGTAAAGCAAAGTCGGGTTTTTGTGATGTGTCCGAAAATAGTCGTTTTTTCTAATTTTAAGTTTTATTTAATTAAATATTCTTCTTCGCTCTACAACACACTTTTATTCATAATAGCATTCACTCCATCATTCTTAACAGCTCTGCTTCAGAATCAAACTTTTTTTAGATTTGCAGCTGGAAACTGTCGTCAATTAAACGGGAGAACAAAAAAGGAAAATACAATAAAAAAGAAGAAAAAAAACAATATTAATAATAATAATACATATTACTAAATGAACTATCGTTTCAAAATTTTTCTCTAAATAACAGCTAATTTGGTATTTTTACCATCAACTATATAAAAAATAGGCATACTTATAATTAAAATCACATTTTTCGTGCAAAGAAACTCATTTTTACCTTAAATTTTAAGTATCGCTGATAAAAGACTCACTCTGACTCAGAAAAGTATTTTCGTTTTTTTTATTGAAAAAATATGACTCAAAATTTTTTCAAGTTTTTGTAATGGATTTATTTATATTTAAGATGTATAATTAATAAATATTGATTGGTAACTTCTAAATAGTTGATAATACATCATGTAAAAAAATACGATTTTTAAAGTAAAAAAATAAATGAACTTTAAAGATTTCAAGTTTTGTATTTTTTTTTTCAGGAAAAATAAAAAAATCTATAAATATTATTTAGTTTCATACAAATTTTTCAAAGAATTTTTTTCTGAGTTATTGGTAATGTAATAAAAATGAGAGGTGATTCTTGACACAGCCCGATTTCTTAAAATCTATGATTGAATAATAATAAAAATTAAATAAATAAACAAGCAGAAAAATCAACGTTCAATCGGTGACTATTGTTTTCCGCTGCAAATCTCAGTGATTGTTAACTTTGAAAATTCCCATCTCTAATTTTTTATTTTAAATTGACTCGCATTTCAAATTCATATTGATTGAATTTCACTTAATTTTTCGTTTCTTCTTTTTCCTTGGGTTTCTCTCATTTTTTTTTTTTCAAAGTTTACAGAGTTTACGAATTATATTATTTTTCTTATATATTTGTTATGTACTTTCTTATAAAATGATAAGTATTAGAGAAAAAGCTGTCACAGTTCCTTGGTATCATAAAAGTAAGATGTCTAAATCATGTTTTATATTACAGTGTATGAAGAAAATTTTTCCCTCGATTTTTTCATTTCATTACTTTTCCCTTTTTTTGTTTTTACTTTTGCTATCATATTCGATGTGTTGGCTCCGAGAATTTTAAAAACAGCTTCTAAGAGCTTTCAGAATGTTTTAGAATTGTTCATTTGGTTGAAAAAAAATTTTATTTTTCACAAATTTTTATTCGTAAAATTTAAGAAAATTCACCTTTAAAGAATATTGCAATATTATTCGAGTATTGTAATTTTTTTAAATCAATAATTAATCAATAATATTAATTATTTATTGATTATTAAGTCGAATAATACGACAAATTATAAAAATGAAAATCATTTTTAATCAAAAATTCTTATGATAAAAATTTACTTACAATTAAAAAGATCGTAATAAATTATCAATTTAAAATACTCCTTTTTATATTTATTAGTTTAATTAACTAATTTAATGTCTTAACTTAATATTTATTTTAATTTTAATATTCCTAATTATTGTAGGAATTTGAATTTAATTTTTTTAATTATGACATTTCCATTCATTTTTTTTAATTACTATAATTTATAATTTATTGCAAAATATTAATTTGATTTTAGAGAACAAATCTAAAACATTCTGTATATTTATATATTTATATATATAATATATATAAATATATACGAACTGTATATACACCAAATACATTCAGAGCAAGTACTCTGCAGTACTTTTATTCATTTATCACTTAGTTATTAATTTATAATTTTTTCCTTTTTTTACTTACACTCTTTTTTCACCCTTCATAGAGCTCTAGTCTTAATAATAGGTTTTTTTCTCATTACCGAATAAATTGTAAATACAGTAAAACACATGGGAAACAACGTTATCAATTAACTCGTTAATTCTTTAACTAATTTTATGGTTAGCCTTTATTACAACTTTCTGTGGTCAGTTCAGGTTGCACTCTCTTGCTTTTCACTCAGCTCTATCAAAAATTCTTTTTAAATTTTCCTTCTCCTTTTTTAGTTGGAAAAAAATCTTTTTCCCCCATTACATATTTGTTTTTCTTCTCTTTTTTTGAGGTAAAAATTTTGTTTCCCTCTGTTTGAAAAATTTATATTCTTTTTTTTTTTTGTAAATTTGTACTAATTCGAATAAGATAAATTTTTTTTTTTTTTTGTAAATTCTGATTGAAGTGGAAAGAAAAAGAAATTTTTTTGCGAGCTGAGAAACGAGAAGTAGAAAAAATTCTTTACAATAAAATTTAGAAAAACGGGAGTTGATCTTCAATTAGATACATATTGCAGACAGGAAATTTGGTGATTTTTCTTCTCTTAGCGGTAGTTCGGTAGAAAAAAGACGATATAAAATTTTCTCTCTTCACTGTCTCATAAACTTAAATTTTTATTTCATTTTTTTTTATTTTCGGAGAAACGATTTAATGCAGAATGTGATTTGAAAAGATTAACACTTAATTGAACGAAGAAAAATTGTACACCAATATCCAATAACCACTGTGTGTCCATTCGTTAATTCAAATATCGTTTCTCGATTTTAGGCTAAAAAATATGATATAAAGAAGAAAAATCTTTGATTTCAATTACTTCTCTTTTTTCTCACAACTGAAAAAACTAGTTGGAATTCTCTTGAGAGAATTCGTCGTCTTGTAATTCCTTATCTTTTATCACGAAGCTCCTTTAAAAAATTAAAAAAAAATCCCGTAAACAATTTCCCAAATAAAGTTGAATTTCCGATAAAATATCTTTCTATTTATTTTAAAAATTACGCATGAAATATTTTTTTCTCCTAAAGTTTTTCTTTTTATTAACAAGATTAAAAAAAAAAACACACGAAAATTAAATTTGTTTTCTATATATAAACTGGTTTCTTTTTGATAATGAAATATCGATTTTATTTTTCATGAAATATTTTATGGAATTTTATTTTCGTTAATTTTATAAAGAAACTTCTTCCTAATTATAATTAAAGAAATCACCTTCTTAAAGACTTGTCATTAACGATTAGTATTTGACATGTGAAGCCGGCCGATGATTACACAAATAAAAATGATTATTGTACAATTTACGCTACTTACAATAATAATTGGAAATTTTATTGGAAAGCTCATTGAAAATATCTCAAAAGAGATAAGAAATTCAGGCAGAGCGTACATATATATATATAAATATATATGTAAATATTTTTCACACGATTCACGAATCTACGTGTGTATATATTTGTGTATATTTTTTTAGGGTGGGGAGGGGGGGAGTAAGACGATATCTTGGGCCAATTTTTTTTTCCTTTTTGAGAAACTCCGGGGTGCAATACGTATGTATAATATGTACAAATGAAAGTCGAATAATGTCACAGTTTTACTGGATACGAATCTACAATTCGTCCTCATTCAAAATCGTCTGTCACGACCGGAAGTGGTTTTTCTTTTCTTTTTTTATTTTTCAAAGCCAACCAACAAACACGCTCGAGAGAGTCGATCGAAAATAAATGGGGTTCGAAGGAGGATTGAGCAAGTAAAATACTTGAGGTCATTTTATTTTAAACAATAATTTACTGCTTTTTTCGGTGGGGAGTAAAGTACGTATTTTAATTTATGTAAAAAAATGTATTTTACGTAAAAAACACCTCTGAGCGATGTATTACTGCACAACCCTTATTCGAATTCGTAGACAATGTTAGTCGATAAAAAAAGCGAATACTTTTATTATTTTCAAAAGAGAAAAAAAAAAGAAAAATAATAAATAAAAATAATCTTACCGGGAAAACACCCACGAACAATACCCCGTCTTTTGACATCCATACAAAATCTGATCTTGTAAAAGGCTAGGCCCTTAATAGATGATTTGCTCTATTTTCTTTCTCTCTTTTTTCGTCCCGATAAACTGCCCCTCGATGAAAAGTTTTCAATTGGTTGTGGGGTCATTTTTTTTTAAACCACTGGAATGAATTGCAATTTACTTTCTCTCTCTCTCTCTCTCTCGCTCATTCTTAATTGAATACACTCGTGTAAATTCTTATTTCTATCTTACGAAGATATCAAGACAGTCCCGTATAGTTCTTACACAAAATCCACTATTGATGTTCCCGAGATTTTTTTCACACTGTTTCTTTTCTTTCTTTCTTTCTTTCTTTCTCTCTCTCTTTCCCTCTGACTCTCGCTAAAAACAGCCCCCTTGGAGATCTCTTTTACTCTTGACTTAATCTTGCTTGCTTTTTCTCATTCTCTCATACTGTACATAATAATTCTGACAAACATGCGTTTAAACGTCCGTCATTCACTTTTTTTTTTTTTTTT
>JUFY01034886.1:19924-38720 GCA_001855655.1 Leptopilina clavipes
TTTATATTAATTCGATATCATTTTGAATACTATCGCGACATTAATAATAAATTGACCAAAATTTAAATTAAATAACTAAACATAATAAATAAACAATTAAATAAAAAAGGATCCAACCAATGACAAAGATTTAGATGCGCGGGAAACATGGAAATCCAATTCAGAAGGGAAAAATCCAAAGAAAAAAATTACTAAAAAATAAAAGAAACAAAAAGATTGGAGTTTTATAAGTATTTTTGATGACATTGAAACAATTCACCAAGAAGTAGATGACACTGATGATAAAGTAGAATTAAATGAAGAAGAGAGGGAAATAATGAATAAAACTGAAAGAGATTTCGATGAATTCATGCGTGATTTGGGATTAGAGGTCAAAAGAGGACCAGAAATTCTACCAAGAATTTGGCTGGGATCACACCAGGAAACCATTTGATTAATATTTAATATACAGTCATCAGTTGCAAATAAGGATTCCACCTATTTAAACGTGTTCAATTTGAATGTTAATTAATTTCACCGAAAAGGAAAATAAAATTCCCTTTCTGCATAAAGCACGTGCCATATGTGATGAGAGAAAATTAACCTCCACTTTTTGAGTAACAGAAGATTCGTGCCGTTCCGGAGGGATGTCGTCCTCGCCAATAATTCACGACACTCTCGTAGTCCTCTGGCGGTTTTGGAATGAGAACGCGAAACCACTGTCTCCACAGGGCGAATCCCACACAAACCAAGACGAGGTTAGAGTCAGATACATAATATGTATATATATGCAGCAAATTATACACAGAGGTATTTGAAACACTCTGTGTTATATAGTCGTATATATATATATTATGCAAATGTATACAAGTCTCTATATAGATGTTTAGGTCATCTTCTCTAAAATCTGGAAATTAGTATATACCCTAAATGTTTGTGCACGACAGTGAATCAGTAATATATAGAGTTCTCTTAATTTCCGCTTATTCACCCACCGATTGAATGTGTATTTCACTCGATTTCCGGCGCACCAATTCAAGAATCCAATCGTCTTCACACCTGCATTTACCACGACCCAGTTATGAAATCGCTTTTCCGCATTTCCGTTCAACACTAAGTAACCAATGTATTAAGTTTCACGTGAAACAAACTTTCCCCTATAGATACTGGGTCAAATTAAACCATAATCTGATAAAATACACTATTGTCATTGTGGAAATAACTTGAGATTTCCGAAATACGTATTTTAGAGGATTTGTCACCACTTGTATATGATTAATTATTATCCACACAGATGATAAGAACAATCAATGAATTTTAACTTAAATCTAAAGGGTCATTTTGGTCAACAAAAAATTAAATTTAGTCTTGAGGGTATTAAGGTTTCGATGGTATTAGTTAGGAAATAGAATGATTAAGAACAAATATCAATCAATTAGAGGAAATTTCATATATATGGAATATTGAAGGGAGAGAAAGGAATTTCTGGACAGCAGAAGAATTAGATTCAAGCGTTTCTGTCATCCACAGATGGAATGCTCATATCATATAGATAAAGGTTTTCTATCTTGGTGTAAAACCGAAGAAAGATCTCTCGTTTCCTTCTCTCAATATCAAGAATCCAATTGTCTGTTGGTTTCTATATCGAGTTCAATGGAAAACCGAGGATATGCCGTTGTGGCAATATAATATATATATATTTTCTCATAGACATTATTCGATTACATTCCGATACTCGGGGATATAATATATTAGCTCTCCTATATGTTTGAAATTCATGGAAAGCCCAAACTTTCACCGTAATCTATCTATTCGAAATTTTCAGATCGCATATATGTCTTTTATAATCTTCAATTTTATCCAGTAGTAATTCTATTTGGATTGGGAAATCACTTTTATAAGTGTTCAAATAAAATCTACAGTTTCGCGAGTTATGGATTGCAGATTCCAGAATAGGGTTTCTAAAAATATTCATGTTGATTCTCTTCTTTCCTAATTCTTCGGTCCTAGCTAGATCCTATTGCAAGCGCTAATTTTACATTCAGATCAAAAAAATTTCAGTCTTAAGATGATTCAGGGATGAGGAACCATATAATTTTTCAAAACAAGTCTAATGGAAAATTTAATCGAGATTTAATCTACACTCATCAGTTGCAAAAGAGGATTCTACCTGTTTAAACGTGTTCAATTTTTGTCATATCTCAAAGGCAAATATTTTTATAGTTTATTTATATACTAGATGGAAAAAAAATATTTTTCTAATTTTTGAATTATCATCTTCACCTTTTTTTATGTTTTATATAATCCATTAATCCAGAATATAATTCAGTTCGTAAAACATGCTGTTGTTTTTTTAAAGTCAATATTGATTCTTTAATTTTCACTCAAGTATCAACAATATATTGTTGGGTTAATTTTCCTAAATTTAAAAAAAGACTGAATATTAAATAATAAATAATAATAAATATACCTTTTAGAACATTTATATATTTTTTTCTGTTTCAAAAGTTCATATCAAGTTTGTCAGGGATGAAATTAACTGTAAGATGATTTATCTGACATGTCAAAACTTTTGATAAAAGCATATGTTGAATATCAAGCTAGTTTCCGCGCACTTTATCGCCTCAATCTTGCCTTTCAGCGCTCTTTTGTAAATTATGCAAATCAGATCTCATGCGAGAAGAAAGCCAACGGAAATTGGAGATGATACGATATTAATTTTAGTGCATGTGCAACCGTGCAGTTAATCTAAATCCAAGAGCTCAATTTAATTAAAGCCCGTGACGGAAAAATGTTCATTTCTTTTTTTCAATTATAGAATCCGCGAAATTTTGTAGCTTTTTACCTATAGATATATAAAATGGTGAAAATTTTATGCATGATATACATTTAGGTGATAAATCTTTTATGCATATTTTTATAGCGGAATATACAAATTTTTTAACAGGTTAAAAATTTTAAATATATTTTAACAAAGTGACACTAAAATAATAAACAAAAAAAAATGTATAACTCTGTTACATTCCGAGCAAAAGGCGAGGTTTATTTAGATTTAAATAATAATTTATAATGGTAATAAGAAATCAATTAATAGTGGTTTTTTACTCCGCTGATGGTTGTCCTCTGCCGAACATCATTGATGTCGTTGATGTGCTGAGATTTGGTAGTGGATGCTTATCCACTACCAGACTTGGCTGACATCATGGATATGTTCGGTAGACCTTGACGTGGTGGCGGGGCTTTTCACTAAAGGACAACCAAAACAGCAAGAAAAAATGAATTCTACAAATTCTAAGAAAGTACCTCATGTGAGCAGGCCGGAATCGGGAATCGCGATTAAGAGAATTTATTCTTTTAGAACACGAATTTACTTATACTGTTGGAAATTGCAAGAATTATGTTATTTAATAGATTGTAGTTACCGAAGGGTTGCTCGACGTGTAGAGTAATTCAAAAACTTAACAATTTATTAACGATAAATAGAAGGCTAAACAAACGGAAATTAAAAAGACAAACTTCTAAATGTAACTTGAATTAGTAAATCTGTAGTTGTATGGACAATAAAGAAAAAAATAAAGAGTATTTTCAAAAATTCAACAAGGGTATATTGGTTTCTGTAAAAAGGGAAAATATTTGTGGTAAAGTGGTAGTATATTTATTTTGTTTGTGGAGTCAAACGGAAGCCCTACATTGATGCGTTTGAGTGCTAAAATACGTTACCCACGAATCTAATATGAGCGTGAAAAGTGTAAAATGAAAGAGCGAATTCACGCCAAGTTGAAGGGAGGTAGGGGCAGTGGGTGATGTTTTCCTGCCTCGTTAACCCTGTTGAATTGAAGCGTAGGGTAGCACAAGTTGACCAATGAAAGAGAGCGAAACTACCCAATGGATGCAGAGTGTAAACTGCTTTCTGCTTTCAAAACTATTGAACTCTACTATATGAGAAAATTCTACACATATGTGTGTTTGTATACCGAAATGATTGTCGTAGTAGAAAATATGAAAGCAAACCCTCAAGGGATGGGGCACAAAAAAATGAATTCAATTTCCAGGCAATTTAAAATCAACAGTTTTCATAACAAACTTTATAATGAATTATCAAAAAATGTTAATCTTTTTATTTCATGGTATTTAGTGACATGACACTAATTTTTCCTGTTGTATAATAAAGATCAAAAATCAAATCATGGTATTTTTTACATTTTTAAAAATCAGTAGACGCTATCCCCACCACTAAAAGGAAAAACATTATAGAACCTTTTGTTTTTTTTATAATCTAAACTACAAAATCTCATCGTCTAGACGACGCTCGAGTAAATCCCCATTTAGTTTAAAGATACTTGGTTAACTGGAACCGATAAATATTTTTCACAGAAATAAAGTACTAAATCCGTCAGTGGGTGAAACACTCCAGATAAAATATATCGAATTCTATATAAAACGCGAGTAGGAGAAAAAACGTAAAGGGAGTTCGCTAGGGCAAAATGGAAAGTAAAAAAAAAGCATTGAAAATCGAGGATAAGAAATTAAAGTAAAAGGGGCAAAGTAAGTACAACTGGGAAATAAGAGTAAAAAGAAATCCAAAGTGAAGAAATTTTTTAAATTCCTAAAATAAAGTGTGGGAAAAAGCATTTTCCACTAGCTATATTCTGAAACAAATATTTTTCATCGATAAATTTCTATAGAAAAAGTATTTACAGAAGGATGTAGACTCGGTGGTTTTTTTTCTTTTTATATTAGCATAAATCCCTTTTGACGTAATTACGATACTCTTTTTTTACACACTCCTTATTTAATTGTTTTATTAAGAGAGAATAATGAGAGGATACCTAGGTTAGTGGACGAAAGTCTAGACATGGGAATTTTTAAATTCAAAATTTATATACTTTAATATGTTGCGCATTTAGACGTAACAAATAATGCCAAATTTTTATTTTTTTTTTAGTAAAATTGTTCTAATAAAATTATTATTGAAATTTAAATAATGTTTTCTATTTTGAGCAGCTCTAATATCCTTAATAAATAACGTTAATTTTTTATTAATGAAGATTGTAATTTTTCCACTATTATAAAAGTTGAATGCAATAAAGTACTTTTTATGATCTCGTAATTAAATATGAATAAAGAGTTTTTCTTTTTTTTTTAAGAATTGTGTTGGGAAAAGAGTTCATAAAGCATTTAAGAATGAGTTAAAACTTTCTGAAATGCAGTTTCTAAAGTTTTTTACCACTTTGGTGAAAAAATGTGTATTCTTCTTTAATTCGCGAGTATAACGCAAGAGAAATGGAATGAGATAAGTTGAGCGAGGAATAGATGGAGATAGTTTGATGAGTACTCATTAAAGTCGTTGGTTTGGCGATGGTTTAATACAAACCCAAGAGTTTAACTTACGGAACTAAGAGATAGAGAGAGGGATGGGGGAATTGCGGTCGTAAAACGTCGTTTATATCGTCACAGTACTGCCTTGAATGCCAAGAAGACAATTTACGCACACCTCATATTCGGGAGAGTTCATTCTTATTGTTTTTGTCAATTTTTGCATTATTTTGCAATGTTATGGTGTTTTGTACAGTGGAAATTCCGAAGGTGGCAGTACGTACGGTTCTGAATGCCACCTACGGAGGCTCCAGTGTTACGTCCAGAGAACATAACACAATTTAAATTTTAAATGATTAATTGAATTAATTTTTAAGCCTAGACTTGCGTCCAATAGCTTGGGGAGACTTTCTTTTGATTTAATTATTTTATATATGGATGATTAAATTAAAAAGGATTGAAATTTTCATTTAAACTGCTAAACAGTAAATACTTAATTTCGGAATCAAAGGTAACAATTAAAGATTAAATGGAATACATTTCGTACTACTATATATAAATATACAGTACAAAACCTTTTCGGAATTGGGAAAGCTGATAATGATTGTAGAAAAAGAATAGATAGTTATTTAAATTGTACTCACTTTTTAATTTTTATAAAATTTATATAATTTTTGAATTTGATGTTGAAACTAGACTGTTTTGATTTTTAAAAAATTTGATGAAGATGAATTTTTAATTTGAATAAAACTTTAAATTAACTTTAAAATTTATCGTTGAACTTGATTAAAAATTGAATCATTGAAATTGTTTAAGGATCGTTGAACTTGATTCTTGAAGTGTGAACTTGAAGAGAGAAGTTTTTAATGGTTGTAAAAATTTTAGAACTGTGAATTATTGATCTTGATTTAGAATTGTGAACTGACGTTTCCTTCCGGAAAAAGGGAAGTGGGTTGGGAATTTGGAGATTGGTTATTACTCAAAAATGGCAAAAGGAAAATGTAGAAAAACTCATTAGTGCAAGGGCCTTATTGGATAATTTGGGTCCGTCCCAGTTTTAAGCTGAGACTTTATCTTCAATTTCTTCTCCCATCAAATACTAATATTTGAAAAAATAAAAGAAGAAAATTATTAAAATCATCGCTAAATGTTACACGACGTTACACCAGTGTATATAACAAGTAAAAGAATGCCTTTGAATTTTCTCAAGAGATTTAACTCATTTTCTTTTCTAATTTTAATTTTTATATTAAATTCTTCATTCCACAAATTATATAGGAGCATAAATAATAAATTGAAGTGCTGCAAGGAAAACTTGAAAATAGAACGTCGACTTGACAATAAAGTACTTAATTAACTTTAAGTATGAATACAAAGGATGACTTCCTCTTTATAGTTGCATATAGTTTACAATTCATTTCACATAAAAAATCTATTTTAACGTTGTCAATTTATTCGAGTCATAAATTAATTATAAAAATAATTATCTTTACTTTGTTTTATATAATTTGGTGTAAATTAATAACTAACTATAGAATTTTTTATTTTTACTTTCAATGTCAATACAAGAATACTGGAATTTTTTTTTATCAAAATATCATCTATAATGATTTTATTGCTCGTCAGTAGACAAGATAACATTTTTTTTAATGTATTTTTTTTATTCCACTTATCAATCAATAAAGAAATTGTTATTATTTATTTATAACATCTTCTTCTGTATTTTAAATTTCTTATCGGTTAATTAATTTTTCATTTTACTGATAATTTTGTAATTAATTATAAAATGGCTATATTAACAATTTCTGTTGTAAAATTGTAATTAAGATTAATAATTTTTTTTAATTAATTTTAATTAAATATTTTTAAAGAATATTTTTATCTTTTAGATATTGTTACGTCAAATATAATCTGACCTTCTTTGAAGTTGATTTCTGGTTTTAAATAGGAGATTTAAAATAATTTTATTTTGGCCCGGCTTAAAAATTGAAAAATAAATTTTTTTCTGATTTTTAACACTAAGGATATTATTAGCGTTAATTGAATATACATTGTGGTTTTAAAAACAATTTTCGAGCGGATATTGAAAGACTAAGGTGTTCAGTAAAGAACAATGACATGTGACAGTTGAAAGTATAAAGATGATAATAAATACAAAAAGTCGCCGAGGTTAGGAAAACAATACGCGAATATGTGAGTGAATCTTTTGCAAAGAAATTTTTTCAAAGTAGAAGAAAAATTATTTAAAAAAAAATAAATATTGTTTGTAAACTCTCTGAATCTATTAGTGGGAAAATTGTAACTGATGTTAAATTAATGGAACGCAGCAGAAACATGTTCACACATTTCGGAAACCAGTTTGATTAATGTCGGTGAATCGTGTTGGTGACAAGGCTTCATACCAGAGAAACCTGTCAAGAAAATTACACATATCTTGATCTCAAATTAGATGGAATATAATCTATATTCAATTGTTAATTTATGTAAATAATAATTGCAAGCGAAATAATTGAAGGGTGGGTCTATCACATCTAAGTAATAGTTTTCAAAAATTTTAATTCTTATGTTATGTCTGTTGGAAATGGGCAAGTTTCATTTAATGAATTTTCCATAGCGTGATTAGATAGGTGGGGATAGAAGATAACGATAGTAATTAGTCAGTCGGGAACCATAGACCCGAAAACACGCGTGCGAAAACAAATGTAAAGTTTCTGTAAATATATAATAAATTGACTTTTTGTATTTCAATATTAATAACTGTGAAACATTTTTTTGAGAACCCTAAATTGGGCAGGGGTTGATGAAGAAAACAAGATTATAACTTTACAGGTATAATATGAATAGTGTCTTGAAAATTATTGTCTTTTTAATTTCCGTTGTAATCTAGGTTTAGAATTAATTTTATTTAGAACCATCTGTAGTTTATTAATTATTGTCTTTTTAATTTCCGTTGTAATCTAGGTTTAGAATTAATTTTAATTAGAACCATCCGTAGTTTATCAATTGTTATGATGATGTGAAACTTATAACTCAGATTCAAATCAAATTTCAACCAATTTGCTAAATCTCCTTTGTGAATATTTAAAATTATAAAAAGGACGCACGAATGTGGAAAAATTGTGCAGCAAAGAATATATACAGAAACTTTATGAATTTTTTACGTTCATGATGAAAGTTGTTGGGCAAACATTTATACCAGATGTTGAACGCAATATTCTGTTATTTTAAACTTGATATTTTCTCGTCATGTTTTACACAAACTTCAAACACGACATTTATCAAAGGATTTTCGCATCGAGTAAATTATATGAGAAAAAGGAGACAAAAATGTTTTTTAAAAATTCAGAACATTAAAAAATAATAATAGTCTGTAAAAATAGAATCTGAAAATTTCCATTTCTTGTCGAATCTGTTTTCTTCTTATATTTCTTGAGAGCTTTTTTTATTTATAGACAAACTGAAGTAATTTTAATTAATAAATTATTGCTTGTTTTAATTTTTTTTATCACCTCTGAAATAATAAAATTCAACTGCCGAGAAATTCAGCAAGTGTTTATTGCACACGCAATCTAATTATAGTTCTTCCTTTTGAATTTGGTGCACGAACTGCAAAAAAAAAAAGTGTGTCACTGAGTTTTCAAGAAAGCTCGGAAATAATACGTCGGGCAAAAAAAAATGCAAGTTCAACGAAGCGTGAATAGAGGCGCGTTATTTTTTTTACCCATTAAAGTAGCAGTACAGAACTCGAGAATCGGAAGAGCGAATGGTATTTTAAAGCCACTTTCCCTGTATTTCGTTTCGTTCAAGATGGTAATTCTAGTCCCAGTGAAATGCAATTAGTTTTCCTCTAGATCGTTGAATTCTTCCGTTTTTATTCCCATGTCGTGTTTCCTTCCTTTCTTTTTTATCTTCTCAACCTTCTCCCCTGGTCTTTTGGGGTCCGCGGTTATATGGAGTATTAGGATCCAAATCTCGTTTCGTAAACTTTCCACAAAACATGATAAAAAAAAGGGCGGAAAAAATGTCGAAAACCAATACCGTAAGAATGTCTGTCTTTACGTGTTTACAATTCGCAATAGGTTTTCAAGGCATTAATCTTTAATCGCAATGTGAAAAGAAACATTACAAAAGCATTTTATGTTTTCACATTTGTGTTAAATGGCTTTTTTCTTTTAGTACTTTTCTGCAACTATTAATTTCTTTTGGAATGAAAAATTTTTTTCTTTGCTTTTGTGAAAACAATTGTACATGTCTTATAATTGTTTTGATTCTTCGTTAAACAAAAAAAAATTGTCTCATTATTTCCGTTTGTAATCTAGGTTTAGAAATTTTTAACTTAAAGAATCTGTTGTTTATCTTATAGAGCATTTGTTAAAGAAACCTCTTTGTAATTATTTTTGATATTATTCCATTAAAACTTTTATTTTTTCCTTGTATTTTTTTTTTTTGCTGTTTTCATTAAAAATCAGTTGGTATTTTAATAGACCCATCATTAGAATTTACTTCACGTCTTTCACAAATTTCCTAGTCGTATTTTAAGTATTATCGCTTATGCTCCAGTTATTTTAACGATGTCGGAAAGTCGCTTAAAGATCGATTTTGTACATGACTTTACCTATATATTATTCGATATAAACGGAATTGTTAAAGGCATAAAATCGACCATATTTGATAGTAAGCGATTATAAGTTTAGGCAAAATACTTTGCAACAGTATTTTTTTCATGAGACCTAGAAGTATTGTGAGAAAAAGGTGAAGAAATTTGCAAATTACTTGAATTTTACCACATCATTTATTGTTCCTTTTTTTATTATTACTTTTTCATTTTTATATAAACTATTTTTAATTTTTTATTATCAGGATTTTTCAATTTTCAGTTTTCTCTACTTTATATTAACAATAATTGATACTAATTTTTAAATTCGAATTAAATCAACAATTTGTCACTCAAAAGTTATTTTTATTCAGAACATTTCATAATACATTAGAATTTTTACATTTACTTAACGGTATAGATGAATAAATTATAATAATTTGAAGAAATTGATATCTTATCTTTCATTATTATTTGTTTAGTAAATTATTAATAAACAGAATAATGAGGTTTTTATATATTATGGCAAATTTACAGTTAATGATAATTTAAAAAAGGGAAATTAATTAATTAATTTAATATAATAATGATATTCCCTTACGAAATTTGTATATTTGAAGTAAGTAGAAATTTCGATCCATGGAAGGAATAAATATTAACATAGTCGTTTTATGTCATATTTTTTATTGATTTTAATTGTTAAAATATAGCAACGTTTCGATCACTTGATTTGTCATCATCATCATCAGGCTAAGCCTAAATAAATAAACAATAACTTACACCATAAATAAGGATAAAATAAAAAGTTAGAGGCACAGTCTTTTAATAACGTTTTTATGTAAGACTTTGTAGAATTGTAGAATTTTTTCATTTTTAGCATAATTATAAAAAAGTTTAGATTTATCAAGTTTTTAATGCAGAGGAGCTTAAGAGAACTTATGTTATTCAGAGACGATTATTTATTACGGTGGATAATGTTTATGATCATTTAGCATGCCATCTTGCGTGTGTTATAATCGCTTTGCTTTTAATTCGTTTACCGGTTGACCCAGCACTCAATCTTCAACTTCTCTTGTAAATTAGATAAATACAGTTTGTCTATTTTCATATTTTACTCGATCCTTGAATTGAGATATTTGTTTTCTATGTTAAGAATATGTATTATCGATCTCGATTAATAAGCGTTATATGATTATAAAACATTTTTCACGTCACCTTGTCCAATTTACATCAATAATTAATTTAATTAAATTAAATCGAGGAAAGTAGGGAAAATAAATGTGAATTATTGGATTCCCCAAAAAGAATTAAGTTGGAATTAATTGATGATCATTAGGTAGTGTAACAATGGAAATAACTCAAAGACTAGTTTAAGGTAATTTAATATAATTTAAGTAAAAAGATATTGTTATTTGTTTCACGAAGAATTAAAAATAAAATTGTAAGAGTACTTGATCATCGCATGAGATCATTAATATTGGTTACCTATTAATGCGGTTAGGAGATGAGTATAGGAGAAAGAATAAAGAATCCTCTTGAGAGTTTGTTTATGATTCGGATGACCATTGGTCAGAAGACTTTTCCCTTTTGGGAAATGAAAGTCCTAAAATGGTAACTTTTTTATGACCCGTAGCAGAGGTGCGTTAACTTTTCACTTCGATTTTTCCCCCTTTTCCATTTACGAAATAGAAATGCTGTGGCTTAAAAGATTAAAAGATCATCGTGACGTTTATTTTCAATTTATTATGACTAGGAATTCAATTTCCTTGTCACTGAAGAAAAAGAACATGACTGCATTTTTTATGCAAGGTGATGTAAGTAATTTTAGTTCTTCATTACAGGTTAGTTACCTAGGTCTTGAAGTATTTTGGAAGATTAGGAATAAAATACTGTTGTTCTAATTATGCATTGATTATCAAATTATCACTGTAATCACTGCAGCAAATTCGAAAATTGCTACACTTGTGTAACTGTCACAAGTTGAATGTTTTTGTGATAATTTAACTGTTTTTCCCCTTTTCTAAGTGTTACTTCACGTCACTTGCACCTATATTACGGAAAGAAACTTGTTTCTAAGTGTGAGAGAAGCAACTTGCACCTATTGGCTATCAGGAAAGAATTAATGAAAATTTATGTTATTAAATCACAAAATACTATGATTAATTCAACAAATTATTGGACAAAAGTCTAGACCTTAATATTCTTAAATTAAAAATTTATAATATGTTGCGCATTTAGACGTTCGGTCTGTATGTTTAATAATTAACGGTTTATTGTAACATCCAATAATCAAAATTGTTTCCCCTTATTGAAAATTGGATCATCAATATCGCAAAGTCCTCGTAAAGATTAATTTCACTTTCGTAATGTCCCTCATGTTTATGCAAATATATAATTTGTGCGGATGCGGAACTTAGTTACTTATTGATCAACGACGAATAGTTTGTTGTAGTTTCAACCTCCCTGGTATTAATAATGAAATTTCTCTCCCAACCATTCACTCTGTTTATGGCCATCACAGTTAACAAAGCCATTGATTTGTTATGCTGCTATCAGCTGGCATCGCTTGGTACAGATGTGAATAGTAGATTCATTGTATAATCAATAACCTAAAGTATATTTTTGAAAAATTGTTTCCTCCTAATAATTTATTTTACAAACTAAAAGAGTTGTCACCTTTATTTTATTTTTAACATGTCATTATGCAATATTGTAACTAATGAAAATATTCTTCTTTTGTTTCAGGTGAGAATATAGATCCAAAATTATTCGTTGCTTTAACAGAAATCTGATGGTGAGTAATGTTTAAAAAAATATTAGTAAATCATTTTACTGTAATTGAGGAAAATATTTTTGTGCTTTGGTTATATTTATAACGCCTTCGTTATGAGGACGCCAATGTAAGAGTTCGTCTTGTTAATAATTAGCCCTAAATTTAATTGGAGGCAATTATGACGACCCGAGGTGAAATTAAGCACAGGTGTTATGGTAAACTTAAATCAATTTTATTCAAAATAAGTAGTAGATTTAATACCTTATTTTAAATTAAAGAAACAATACTTGATCTCAGTCTTATGAGTTATTTTCCGCGCACTAATTAAAATAAAAAATAAAAATCCTTATTAATTTAATTAATTAGATATTAGGCGCGATGACCCTACAACGAAAAAACATACGTAGACTTTAGATAATTAAAAATAAATCTTAAACAAAAACTTTCCTAAACATAACCTATAATTTGTTGTCACGTTAGGTACCTTTTACCGTGGAGCGTCACATATATTTTTCTGTATTTATTATTTTTTTAATTAACTGAATATTCGTAAATTTTGTTTTTCAAAATAATATTAAAATAATAAATTAATTAGGGCAAGAGAATGTCACAATTTGATAAATTTTCAATTTATGAATGTAATTTAAATGCAAATTTATGATCGCAGAATAAAGAACACACGCGATAATGAAATAAATTTTCAGTTTTGCAAACGTTAACTTACAGAAATTCAAGTTCGGTTTTTAGACTTTGAACCCAATGTATTACCGTTTAATGATTACAATGACGATACTTCTTTTTTTTCAATTCATAACGGGTGTTCCATCAAAAAAATGTTTTTCATTTTATATTTGTTGATAAAAGATTAATGTTTAGAATGACTTGAGAAATTCATTTTTTAAAATATAAATAAAAATTCAATATAGACCGATAGAAATCACATTTCTGCTGTTTGTGACACACACCATTATCAAAAATTTCCGATAGTCGTGGTATGATTTTTTTTCTACTCTTTTGAATTTTTTTTCCCCTCTCACTTCTAAAAGCGCTTTTGTTTCTCCACTATAGACAAATTAATTTCTCGACTTCCATTCACGAAAATCGAAAACCGTATTTCAATTCCTTTTTCTGCAATGAAAAATCTCCGATACATGCACGATTCAACGCAATCTTTTTTAGTGTCACGATCTAAAATTTATCTCTCGTCTTGAATGTATATATGTGTATAAAAGCGTAGAATATGAATTGGAAGGATATAAATATTGCGGTAGGGAAAGAGATCTTTATCATGTTGAATCGCTTCAAATTGAGAGGCATGAATATTTTAAAAAAAAAGAAATTCATAATGTTGAGTTTTCTTTATATTATTTCCATTACATGAAGAAAAATATAGAAATAGAAACAAGTCCTTAGATATTGTATTCAGTTGGTGGTATTCAGCAAATTGCATATAATCGGGACTTAAGGAGCACGTGGTTTCTCATCATTCGACACGCCTCAAGCACGTGGTGTAAAATCGTGTAAATATATTCATAACCGACTTCTCGAGTTTGCAGGATGAGTTCGAATTTAAAGTGGCGCACGTATCTCGATGTCACGTCTCACAAATCACTGATTTCATCTGTATGATTTGGATCACATGTAGGTGAAATAAAGTTGATTTGAATCATCACTTTTGAAGAAAAAAAATTATCAGTTTGATGCTTTTAAAAGAAACTGCGATTTTTGGTCTTTCAAGTGAAAAGCTTCTGATGGATGTTCAGTTTTTTCCGTTTGTAATCTAGGTTTAGAGTTTAAATTTAATTTTAATCATCTGTAGTTTATTGTATAGCGTCCGTAATTTGTCTTTCGGAGCCCAAACAATTCCCTTTTGTTTGTTGATGATAACAATTTTTTAATTTTAAAAATCTAAAAACTTTGATTGTAAAAAAAGTTTACCATTTGGGGAAAAAGATTGGATTATTTATAATTATTATTTACAATTGATGTAAAATTATTTAAACTAAAATATTTCTTTCTATTACCCCCCAGCATCCCAAATGACGGTATTATGTAAAGCTTTAGTTTGTGATGAGCCAATATGCTTCTCATTGAGTTACACAAGTCCGATATTTCTTTTAGAGCTTAAATTCTGTAGCTAACTTAAATTGAAGGGCTTGACCCAAAAACTTGAGAGAACGGTGCGGCTTAAACTTAAGCTTAGCATTAAGGTTCTTGTCATAATAACAAAACTAAACTTGTCCAATTTGACATTTATGTTCAATAATATTTCATTTTCTTCTCCAATTCGTTTCCCCGGGAGAAACGTTAATTGAAGTAAATTCCACATCCAATATAATCTAAAAAAAATTCAATTTTAGAAAAATAATTAAAATATGCAATAACGATGTTACGTCTGCAAGTATTTCAGTTTGTTAGATAAATTAGCAATGTGAGAAAAATTTGTTCTTTTTGTATCTCGTTAGTTGTTATTGCAAATATTTTCTTTCACTTAAAACTGACGTAGCAGAAAAATAATTATTTTCGATTCATTATTGAAGATAAATTTTTTAGAATGATTCAGTAAACAAAGAATTCTTTTTAAAATAATAAAAGCTAGGAAATAATTCAAGTTTGGTGGTATACAAAAATGGGAAATTTTAATTTTGTCACTGCATTTTTTGTTTCTGGTTAGGCAAAGAAAAATTGTTCTCTCTTCTGTCCACAATACCTGCGAGTTTTATCTTTTGAATGAAGAAGAAACAAAAGATGTTTTTTCCCTCGAGGACATTTTTTTTATAAAAAATATCTTTATTTCTTTTTCTTTATCTTTTTTTCCAAGCATCATGTTCATTAATCGCTAAAAAGTATCAAGAGTCTATTCGCCCATGAAGATGTTTCTGTCTCTCAGTGTACTATTACTTGCGATAACACAGAGACGCGATCACTATCCCTTCGTCTAATTGCTTCCGAAATTTTCAACCAGACAGAAACTCTCCAAGAAAGAGACCAGAAATTGAATTAGATTTAGTGCCACTGCTTTCAAGATAAAATACAAAAAATAAACAGGAATTGGATTTAATAGGATAATTTTTTTTTTAAAAAGAGAAAAAGCGTTAATTAAGAAAATTGAGTTGGATTTTACAAATGTGTTTATATAACGAGAAACATATATTCGCACACTGTGTCTCTTTCAAGTTTCTGATTGCAGGATAAAACGACGGGGCTAAGAGATTTCAAAGATCCATTAAAGGTTTAAACACGAATTACAATCTGCAACTAGATTTCTCCCATTTAAGGTTCAATTAAGCTTGAAAGCATCTAAAGTTTAAATAAACTTCAATTTCGACAAGAGTCTGTGGATTTACGAGATATCTTCCATTTAGAGGAACATTTTATTCTTTTAGTAGAATTTGGAATTAAATTAATGATATTTAGTGAAGATTTTATTTAAGAGGTTACATCCAGTTAGACAGCCGAAAAAAGTCAATAGTATAGGAATTTTCTCTGAGAAAACTATTTAGTATTTCAATTTAAAAATTAATGCACATATAAAGGGTACTTTGAACTTTGATTATTAGATCTTTAGCACCTTCTAGAACTTCTATTTGGTACAATAGGCAGGTAAAAAAAATGCGACTGCGTTGTAGGTAGTTAGCTGGGTCGCCTGTCTTCTTTCAGACTCTCCGACACATGTTTACTTAATTAATTAATTAAAAAAATTTTTCTGGGTGGAGAGAATCTTTATAGAGCAGTTTTTGAAAAAAAGTTAATAGTTAACGTTCTTTTGGATGTCGCAAGACTTGATCATGTTTGCGAATTTCTCTTCGTTAGGATCTGGCTTCCTCTACTGTTATGTTTAAAATACTGTTCGGACGTTAAAACTTAATTAATATCATTATAAAGATACCAAAGGAAAATCCTCTAGAGAAAAATTAGACATTTTTTACAAGACTTCTTTAATGTTGAAAATATAATATTGTCTCAAGTCAACTGGGACAAGCTCCTTGGCTTGTCTTGGTTTTTCTTTTTTATAAAACTTTTCACCAGCATCGCATCGTCTTTTCTCTCGAGGTAACGTCTTGTGCCTTATTATTTTGAAAATTCTTAAACTTCATTTTAATCGTCGAGTGTCTGAATTGTTTTGAAATATTGAAGAAATTTGAAATATTGATAAACATTTTTTTTATAAATTGTTTCTTCCCTAATTTAAAATGAGGGGGAGCGTTATTCCATGCCAAAGCATTTTTTACAGAAATTTATTATAAATTAGTTAATAATAATCATTAATTATTTGATTTACAACTACTTAACATTTATTATTTAATATTAATTAATTATTAAAAGAAATCACTTAAAAAAAGAATTTTCCCAAGAATCACATTCCGCCTGCCGACCAAATGTGCATACAGGAGATCTGGTTTTTGTATTTTTCTATGTTTTCTTTTAATTTATTATGCACGTGTTTTTGAGAGTTTTTGTGTGGGAAAGTTTAAGTTTTATCTTGAAATTTAATATTCTGTATTTGGGGAGGATGTAACAATCGATTAAAATTATTTCCAAAAAATCGATTTTTTTGACCCGATAAATGAGGGTCCCCCCCTTAATAGAATATATTTAATTATTTTAATTATTTTTATAAAAAATGTAGAATAATATTATTAAATAAAATTTTATATTGACTCGTTGAAGTTTCGATGACAAGAGATTTTAAAATTATCAACAAAATGTTTTATCTAAAAATTCTCAAGTGAAATGGATTTAAAGTCGTTCGCGAATGGCAATGTGAAGAGTTACGGAGGGAAGAAGGGTGTGAAAATAAGGGAAAACGCTTAATGACGTTGACGTTAAGGCTCGCGGATTTGCGACAAAGAGAATACTTCGAAGTAGCTATTGAATTTTCTTACATTCGAATTTTACAGACTTCCATCTCCGCTTTTGCCCGGGACGAGAGAGAGAGAGAGAGAGTGGAGAACTTTGCGGAATCGTGCACAGCTTTCTAATGCTCACTCAGCCCTTTTTTCCATTCTTTCGAATGCGGTTTGAAACTTAGAAGACGACCGAGATTTCCGGAATCAAGACGAATCAGTAATAGAATGGCTCATAGAAAGATTACCAGAGGAAATGCAATCGAACAAATGCATTTCTTCCAAGTTCAAATTTTTTCCATGGGAAAATCATTGTAAATAGGTAAAAAAAGTTTTTAAATTAAATTAACAAAAAATGATCGATTCGAAGTAGTTTATGTAGAGATGGCCAATTGTAATATTTAAAAAAAGTAAGCTATTGTTGTTTTGAGGAGTGTGGACATAAATTGACCACGTGGGATTTAACTGGGGACAAAGTCCAAAGTGATACGTACAACCGGTCCCACTTGAGAGGTATATAATTGCGTTAGGCACCTAGTGCATTATGAAACCGGTATATTTAATCTTGGAACGGAACCACTCGACCAGTTGGCTCGGAAACTGCCCCCCCCCCTCCACAAGAAGAGAGAAAACGTCATTGTCGTCGGTATAGCGTATACATACAAAAATTAAAGGTTGTGGACTTTGGACTCTCACTCTCTTCTCGCTCCGTCATCCTCTCAAAATCCCACACACTTCTCACGTGCTTTCCCCTCCTCAATACTTATTCATTCTCTCTTTCTCCCTCTTACTTACAAAACATAATCTAAGTCTCTTTAAACTCTAAAGTGCATCACACGTCGATTGTATTTTTGCACGACTGTAAAACATTTGGAAATTCGACCCAAATCATTCTCCCTATCAATTTAACGTGCTAGTTAATTTTTAAGCAATGTTTATCGATGTCTGTAGTTTCTAAAACTATTTTAGATTTGCATTTAAAATTGGATCTTCAAGTATGAAGTTATTTGAAGCCGAAAGGTGGTTTCCTAGATTTAAAGAAATGGTCCAGTTAAAGATGGGAGTGGTTTTTAGTGGGTCGACCAGAACAAGAGCTTCCAACGAAAAAACAGCTTATGAAGATAGTCTGCTACAAAATGGCTGCTCCTTAGCGGTCCGAACTTCTTGCAATTAATTTTTGCTCGGTACATTACATTCTAATATTTGGAATTATTAAATATTGTTTTAAAAAACATTAGACTACTTTACACTAACCATTTTTACACTATACATACATTTTTACCATTA
>JUFY01034889.1:0-47055 GCA_001855655.1 Leptopilina clavipes
TTTTTTTTGTACCTTCCCAACCCTCCTGAACATTTACTATAGCAAAATGGTGGAAATGACTAATGGTGAAAATGACAAATGGTGGAATTGGCCACTTACCGTGGTAATGTGAATAACATTTGCAAAGCAGAGTTGCATATGTACTTGAAATAATTTGTGGTTATTATAAAGGAGCTTCTACAATGAGTCCAAAGGTAAGTCCAAGTCCATCAAGGGCCCGTCCCATGTAGGCGTGAAAGCGGAAACGGAAAGCGTTTAGTCAATAGGAACTTCCGATTCAGTGGAAATCACTCTAATAGAAAATTCTTATTGGCTTAACGTTTTCCGCTTTCCGTTTCACGCTACCATGGGACTGGCCCTTTACCTTTGGACCATTGTAGAAGCTCCTTAATTATTTATTCCGTACTATTACTATCTTTCCAACCTTGCTTTGTTACGTCACTTACCACGTGATTACAGCAGAAATAATTTAGAAATTTAGCAGTCGACGTTCACTCACTATACTACATTTGTAACAATTTTTGTAATAAAAGAATATTTCTAATCGGTTTTGTGTTGAATTTCTTAATATACTTACAACTATCAATTTAATATTGCTAAAATAATAGTTCTACTTGAAATTCAATTAAAATGTTTACTATTTTGTTTCTATATAGGATATTATTTGAAAACAATGTATAGGTTAGGAAAATGAGAAGTTGCGACAATAATTAAAGTTTGTAAATAACTTTTAAATTCTTTTATAATTATGTCTTTGAATATAGTTTCTTTTAATAGAATAAATCACAGTGTGAAACGAGTTGTTTCTCATTTAAATACTTCACAAAATCTGATTAATTTAAGGTAAGAAGCATTGATTTTATAAAAAATATATTGTAACATTTTAAAATATACAATAAAGAGTTTTTACATGATAATTAATTAATTCTTATCACTGAAAAAATAAAGTTTTAAAACAATTTTCAGATACGAAAAATGTCTAATCTTAAAAAGAAGTTGTTCGTCAACTCAAAAAGTAATGGAGACACCGATAGAAAATATTCGTAATTTTTGCATCATAGCTCATGTCGATCACGGCAAAAGTACATTGGCCGATCGTCTCCTGGAAATGACTGGAGCCATTCAAAAAAATTCAAGAGCTCAAATTTTGGACAAATTACAAGTTGAGAAGGAGCGCGGAATTACAGTGAAAGCACAAACGGCTTCTTTAAAATACACTTACAAGGGTGTAGAATATCTTTTAAATTTAATAGATACTCCAGGACATGTCGATTTTTCGTCTGAAGTTTATAGGTCGCTTGCCGCGTGTCAAGGTGTAATTCTTCTCGTCGACGCTAACGATGGTGTCCAAGCACAAACGGTGGCCAATTTTTATCTCGCTTTTGAAAAGGATCTCACGATGATTCCCATTATTAATAAAATCGATTTGAAAAATGCCAATCCAGATCGGGTTCTGAAACAATTGAATAATCTCTTCGAAATAGAAAGCGACAAAGTGTTGAAAATATCTGCTAAAACTGGGAAAAACTGTGATGCCGTTTTAGAAGCAGTTGTTGAGAGAATATCTCCACCTCCTGTTTCGAGAAATGAACCCTTCAGGGCATTGATATTCGACAGCTGGTACAATACATTCAAAGGAACAGTTTCCTTGATTTACGTTGAACAAGGAAAAGTTTCAGTAGGAGACAGTATTTCGTCTTGTCACACTGGGAAAGTTTACGAGGTCAAAAGTTTATCCTTTTTAAGACCAGAAGAGGAAGATGTCAAAACATTGTAAGTAGATTGATACAATTTTAATATTTGTAAATTATTCTAGAAATCATTTGAAACACACACTTAATTCCTTTTTTATTTTAATAAAAAATGTGACATTATTATATGTAGATATGCTGGTCAAGTTGGAGCACTGAAATGTAACATGAAATCATTAACTGAAGCTCACATTGGAGATACGTTTCGTTTAAAGGATTCTGTGGTGAAGCCTCTTCCTGGATTTAAAGTTGCAAAGTCAATGGTATTTGCAGGAATTTATCCTATAGATCAATCGCAGTTTGATGATCTGCGTGGTGCTATAGAAAAATTAATTTTGAACGATAATGCCGTTACCGCCGTTAAAGAATCAAGGTAACAAAATTTCTTAATAATATTTAAGAATTGCAACAATATGGTAGGATATTTTAAAAATAAAATGAGAATAATCTATCGCTCTGTTTTAGTCCAGCGTTAGGTCATGGTTGGCGACTCGGGTTTCTCGGGCTGTTACACATGGAAGTATTTGTACAAAGATTGGAACAAGAATATGGAGCTGAGCCTATACTAAGTTCTCCTGGAGTCACATATAAAGCAAAATTATTTGGAGCTAAAGCTATTGAAAAATATAAAGGAGAGGAATTTTATTTTAGCAATCCCACTGATTTTCCAAATCCTATAAATGTGACAGAATTTTATGAACCAACGGTAAGGGGAACTATTATAACTCCAGGTAAATAGTTTTTATTACACTTCATATTGATTTATTGAGAAAATAAAAATTTCAAGGAAATACATTATCAATTGTACAATTCGGTTTAGCTGAATATTTAGGCGGGATTATGTCTTTGTGCTTGGAAAAAAGAGGAGTTGAAGAGTCCACTAAGTATATCGATAACGAGAGAATGATTCTACAGTATATTTTTCCATTAAATGAAATTATTATGGATTTTCACGGTAGTTTGAAATCCATCTCTTCTGGTTATGCGAGTTTTGATTATGAGGATTATGGATATCAGCCTTCAAATATTGTTAAGGTGAGAATTTGAAAATGTTTCAAATATGAGGAAGGGTAGCGATGTATAAAAGTGCAGAATTAATTTTAAAAAATTACATCAAATGATTAAACAATTTAAAAACGTAAAAAAAAAATATATTTAAAATATACTTCAAAGTTCACCTCTCAAATAACCAAGTTTTGTGCTTTTTAGCAATTAATAAATTAAATCATTCTCCACAATATTCAATTACAGATGAACATATTATTAAATGGAAATCCAGTCGAAGAATTGAGTACAATAGTACATGCAAGTAGTGCAGTCGTGAAAGCTAAAGCTTTGTGTTCGAAATTGTTAAAACTTATTCCGAAACAACAGTTTCAAATAGCAATTCAAGCAACAGTAGGTGCTAAGATTTTAGCAAGGGAAAATTTACCTTGTTTAAGGAAAGACGTTTGCGCTAAACTCGTGAGTATAAATGATTCATCTTTTGAAAATTTTGCTGAATTTTTTT
Organism: Leptopilina clavipes; assembly: GCA_001855655.1. Classification (NCBI taxonomy): domain Eukaryota; kingdom Metazoa; phylum Arthropoda; class Insecta; order Hymenoptera; family Figitidae; genus Leptopilina; species Leptopilina clavipes. The sequence goes on from JUFY01034889.1 coordinate 3,262, forward strand.
CAAATTTAATCACATGTAAATTTACATTTTAGTACGGCGGTGATGTGACAAGGAGAAAGAAATTATTGGCCCAACAATCCGCAGGAAAGAAGAAGTTGAGAATGATTGGTAATATTTCCATCCCAAGAGAAACGTATATTAAAATTTTACAAAAATAATTATTTTCTTTTTATTTACAACTTATCTTTTCCTTATCAAAAAAACTGTTATGGAATATGTATTTGAATTGATTTCAATTTAGAGAAAAACCTCTCAATTCAAATTCAAGTTAGCCGAGAGAAAAAAAAATTTAGAAAAAATTTATTGATTTTTTTACAACAAATGTTTTTGCGAAATACTTTATTTTTAAAAACTATTATTAGGCCAAATTCTAAAATCCGATTTTTTTAATATATTATCTTTTTTGTTTTTAAATGAGTAATAAAAATTTTAAGAAATCCTTATACAGACATTTTTAAACAAAAAAGATTCTCAAGAGAAAATTTTTTACAACCGAAATATTGTCCAAGTCGTTTTAGCTTTGAAAGATCAGAGTGAAAAGCGAAGGAATCGAGAAAGCGAGAGTGCACATAATTGGGGGATGAGAATAGGAAGAGAAAGAGAGAGTGACTTGGAGGACGCCATGCCAGTATTGATTAAAGGGTTTGCTCAGAGGGCTGGAGGAATTGTCGGCTCGCAAAACTCTTCTCCCTTGTCATGTGGACCACTGGAGGGGATGGACTTTTTAAAAACGGGAGGCGGTTGACTGAATGGCTTACGAGATTTTCCTTTCAGCCAGTGCTGTTCAGTCGGAAAATAGAAAAATATTTTAAAACAGTTATCAAAATTAAATTCATTTTTAATTATTAAATTTTATAATTTTTAATCTCCTATTTTAATTAATAACTTAATAATTATTAATAAATTTTAGTGGTCCAAATTCAAGTAAGAAATTGACTATTTTGTTTTAATTATCAATGAGACTTATTGTTAACACTTTTCAATGTTATTTTTAAATTAAACTTTTATATTTTAAATACTAATCTGCGTGAAGATGTGTAGAAATTATATTCCCCGCTCTTCTTGTTGATTCTCCTTTTCTTATCCTCTCTTTTCCGAGAAACGACCGTGTTGTTAATTTATAATTATATCACCTTATTGTTGATCTTGTAAATCTGAAAGTAAACAAAAGACACCTCTTGGGAGGTAGATATATCTATTTGTATATAAACGAAGTGTTTCTATTTCCTTCTACTGCATTAACCATAAGGAGGGTGATAATACTTTTCATTGGAAATTCTTGACTAACACTTGTAAATTAATTGTGATGAAAATAAATAACAATTTATGTAAGGGCCTTTGGTTTTCACCCATCAAGGTAATGTAAGGACATGGTGTCCTTCAATATAACGCATACATTAACGTGGCGTCTTTCAAAACTTGATTACAGAATAACAATTTAGTTTTAACTCAAAAAAAAAATACAATTTTTCCACCACCAATTAAATTCCCTTTTTTAAAAACAAATCCAAACACATATGTATTTGAAATTATTTTTACACTAATTTGAAATTATAGTTTAAAATTCATATATTATTGATTCATTCATATTGAGATGAAAAATGATTGGATCTTTCAGATTACCACAAAATTGATTGAATGTCAATCTAAAAAACTTTCGCTTGGGTGGAGTACATCCCTGGACCGGCTGGAGTTGAACCAGACGACGAGCACGAGGAATCCTGTCCCCACTTTCATTTGGCTCTGGTTCCTTTCTCCATCTCTCTTTGACTCGTTCAGTCGGTACATGTTTCCATGATATTTCGATTCCCGACATCCATCCTCCCGCGAACGACAACACTGTTGTTTGGAGAGAAAAGCGCCTCCTGTTTTACACGAGAGAGTGACTGGTTCACAGCCGGTCAGACCGGCACACCGGCAGCAGTCGCAGTCAGTCGCGAATTGTCTTCGCCCCGTGTCGTATGTGAACGTTTTTCCTAACCTATAGTTGTGACCAAGTTCCGTGTTAACCGGTCGTGCAACGCCTTTTTGTGCCGGTACAAAAGATAAAATACAACATATTTCTTGAAAACTTTTTTCTGGAGTTGTTTAATTCATCAGCACTAAACGAATGAGCGGTATGTATGAAAACTTACAAATCCCCCTTTCTTTCTTTCTTTGTGTTTAGAATTATTATTGTCTGGCATTGACAAGTGACGATACCAAAACAAGTGCTTTTATTTTTGTTATCGTTAGTGGAAATTTTCAATTAATTACCTATTTATTCATTTCCTTTTCATTCTTTAACAATAATGTTTATTAAATGAATCTTTTAAATAACCAATTTTTCTCTATACATTTTTTCAATGATTTTGAATAATTATAAAATAATGTACAATTAATTTCTTTCTATAACAATCATTACGTGATTGTTACAGATTTATTATGACAATTTTCACAATAGATGACGTTCTTGGAGTTTAAATGAAATGAAAATATTTATTTTTATCTTATTCTTTAAAATTGTCAACATTTTCATTTTTCGTGACTTTAGGAAATGAAATTTCAATAAAAATTTAATGTTTCTTATTTTATTTACTAAAAAAATAATTTAAACAATATTTCAATTTTACATTATTTCCACAACAAGAAGTATTTATTTGTATATTCCATATAAATAATTTTAATAAAATTGTTAAAGTTTTAAATTTTTTATACCATATACAATAAATAAAATACTTTCTTGTAAAGTAATTTATACAGTTTTGTTTGTAAGGAAATTTTTGTTTGGTATTAAATGCAAAAAAGCTGTCAATGATGAATAAACTTTTATTTTTTTAATTTTTAAATGGAAAAATATAAAGAATTAATCATACATTCTTTGATATTCAAACCAATTTTTTTGCAATAATAAAATTTGAATGATTAAAACAAATAATAAAATAAATTTAATCTTTAGAGCCGTTTTAAACTTTCACAAAAGAGCAAATAATTAATAATTTACTAAAAAACGAAGTAGAGTGTGTAATCTTAACGTTTAGGTACACATATCGCTGTCGAGCGCCACACAATTATTTTTTGAGAGGCAATAACGAGTGCTCTCAAAATAAACTGAGGTCTGATAAAGGACCCCCATATAGTAATTAATAAGTTACTGCCCCTTATAGAGGACAATTGAACTCCCCTTGAAGCAATATTGCGCACGCGTTCATTAATTTGTCTTGGAATTTTTTATACACGACTATTTTTAGTGTCGGATGCAGAGAGAATCTGAATCGTATAAATGTAAATAAATTGCCAGATTTTTTTATGTCGTTTTCTAGTTGCATACATAAAAAGAGAGAAGACACTATTATCTGTCGAGAAAATTAATGTCTTGTATTTAAATGTTAAGCTGATGGACCATTACTGATATACCTATATATTATAATTTACGAGAATCTGGAGGGACAATCAAAACTAAAGTGACACCATAAATTGTAACGTAAATGGTGACATTGACTTTATGACCACTACTCACGAACTTAAGAGAAGCATCTTAAGAAAAACAGTTGTATTAAAATTAAAACATTTTCGCTTATTGTCATCAAAACTCGCAATGCTGAAAAAAGTAAAAACTTAAACTAAATGTTGATTTTCAGTCAGGAACGTGTAGATTTACCGAAATAAGAAAAAGACCATTTCATTTATATAGTCAATGAGAATATAACAAATTAAACTAAAAAATTATTTCTTTACGGCATTTGGTGGTACATTAGGAAAATATCGGAACAAGGTATAAGAGGCCGTTGTCCGATGCCTTAGAAATTCTTTAATGACTTTATGTCTTAATACTTGCTGCACAATATACACTCTATAGCAATAATTTGTACATAAGAGATAATAATAATAATAATCCGCAAATTTTTACTTTTAAATATATCAACATATGCATGATAAAGAAAAATTACACAATGTTATAGTTACGATTAAATTTGGAAACATTTAAAATACCTATTTGAACTGAGAAGAAATAAGAAAATAGCAAATCCTAGTCAGGTGATTTTCCCCGATTTCCCAACTCTTTTTTACTGATTTCAGTTTAGAGAGTTGATTAAATAAATAAAAAGTTTTCTCCATGAGAATATTTATATGTTCTAGTTGGTTTAATGGTAGTATAAATTAATTGGTGTGCCGTTTCAAATTTAGATGCGTGTCCCAATTGCAAAAATTTATGATATTGATAGTTAAAGTCTAGGTACTTACATACGTGTAGTAATTCATCTTAAACTTTCAACTATTTAATTGTAATCACTTTTTATTAACGAGTGTACACATATTATCTTTCCCATATATTAGCGAGACATTTAGTAGCCACCACACACGCTTCAGTTTCTTGGTCACGCTCCAAAACGGTCTCATTACACCTAACGGAGAATTATTTTACACCTCACCTATGAGGGACAATTTTTTACAACCTCCCTCGATTATTGTTTTGGCTGTTTTGAAGTAATGTTATCATTTACAAATTGTATGTTTCTTAATTCATCAACATATCCAAAGTACCTTTTTTATGAACGAAAAATAATAAGCTTTTAAAAAATAAAAAATTTGGGATCGAAGGTGCGAGGGATTGACATTTTCGATTGTTTTCTAATTTACTTGCAGTCGTAATATTTTTCAAAATTTCGAGTGGTATAGTCTCTGTGCGTGCTTAAATATACATACACGTATAACGCATGAAACGGTAATTACTATAATTGTGGGCACGCTCTGTTTCTGGAATTTAATTACTTACTCTGTAATCATGAATTCGAGTTTGATAGTATTTCAAATTTTATCTCTTATTTGCTGACGACAAGTAACTAATAAGAAATGTACCAAAAATTTAGGTGCGAGAAACTTGAATGAGATAAATTTTATTTCTATAATAAATCTGATTGTAAAAACTTGCAGTTATTTGATAACAATTTTTAATTTTTAGACTTTTGAATTTTCTATTGTCTTTCTGATTGTTGAATGAAAGAATAGAAGGCACGTTTCTTATTTACACTTTATACGTATATACTGAAGAGCTGTGAGGGTTCAACGATCGGTCTATGTCATTTTACAATATTTGCCTTTTGCTTTACATTGCATAAGAAAATATAAGTACCGAACAAAAACATTATGTTTTTATATTCAAATATCGCTTGTCATTTTTATAGACAAATTGAAAAATGCGGATTATTTATTAATGTTGGTAACGTAATTTAAATTGAACACGATCCACATTCAATTAGTAATCAAAACACTAATTTTCTTTCGAAAGTCCGAGGACTTGAAACAATTGTATGAACATTCTTAGATATGGTCCAGTTCGCAGCACATCAACTGCATAGCAATTTCTGGAAAACAATTTCTCCTTTTTCAGTAATCTTACAATTAGTTTATTGGTTAGATGTAATAATGGGATAGCACCCACGCATGAGGTTTTCCTCCAGCTCGATGACATATTTTAATTCACGTCCACCATTACTTAATGCACTCGTTGAAACAGTCATGTTGCTTTTGTGCTCATGGTCTGAACCTCAATCGAAGCACTATGCCTTTCTCACAGAAATCACATTCCCCTTTATCACTGTCAGTGTATTTTCATGGTTCTTCCATCACTTGTTTTTAAGTATCTTGAGATTAATATATATACATCCACTTAAATCAAGTTCCAACTTGAAACCTACTTTGAAAAACGAAACAGAGATTTATTATACTTTAGATATAGTTTTAATTTTAATCATTTATATATATCTATGACGTTTTCTATGGGATTTTCAAACATGTATTTTTTATAATTATATTAAAGAATCCTCCCGCACTTAAAAATTTACAATATCGATCTAAATCATACCATCTCGTATAAAGTCAATCTCAGATCATAGTTCTATAGCAGGGTGAATTAGTCGTTTTATTCGACAACTAAAGTGATTAAAATTACAGAAAATGGCTTACAATTTCCTCAATTGTTTGCAAAAAAAGAAAAAATGAATAATGTGAAATTGCATAATTTATGTCTGTTGATCAACTTTTGCTTTTAAACATTGAATACTATGTGATTTGCATGTGTTAACTGATGTGATAATGTGAAGAGTAATTGGAAAGTAAACGTATCCCTACTCTTTGTTTTACCTGATCGACGCACGTGGGTGTCACAAGTCGTAAGTTTAAATGAACTAGCGCGAGATTCATTCACGATTCTTTCATTCAATGTGATGGGATTTGAACATTTTCACGTTCCTCTCAATCAGGAAATTAATAATGGTAGAGAGCAAAAACGTTTCCCCGTTTGTTTAACGAGGCGCGTCAGTCATTCCCGCCGGGACATTTGGTTTTTACATTTGTTTTTCTCCTTCCCGACACTTTTTTCTTTTAATTGATTAACAACTACCTCGGCAAACGGTTGCAAGTTATTGTTGCAACAGGATGAGCAAAGAAGCGCCAGTGGCTCTAATACTCTGTAACAGGTATGCTGCGACTTGTTTTATTTTTCGTCATCTAATTAATTGTAAGACTCATTCAAATCATTTTCATTTTTTTAATTTAACATTTTTAACTCCTTGTGGAAACATTAAAAATATTTATTTCCCAACTGCTTTTGACATGAATAAGTTATTATTATGTTGTTATTTAAAAACTTTTTACTCAAATGTAAGAAAAAAACAGCAGTCAGAAACAAAATTTAGTTTATCGTACCGACAGGAAATGCTATAAAATACAATTACGACAATTACTAACTATTTTCCAGTTATTATCAAAAAAACACGGTAATTACGATTTTATCGCATCCTCTTGACGATATATTCAAAATTCTTTTCAGTGAATTTTGAGTTGATTGAAAAATATTTTTAATGAAATGCCAAGAGAAATTAATAACGAAAGTAGGTAATTCTGCTACGTTTAATATTGGCGCAACCAACAAATTTGGTTGGGACAAGAAAGTTATTAAAATATTGTTCTTAGACAACCTCTTTATAATTGTTATTTATGACTGAGGTAAAGAATATGGAGGGGAAATAAAATGAAAATGTTATTACACTGAAATGTGAAAATACTTTGTTGAATCAATTTAGAAAATGTATGCATTGAATCTAATTACATTGTGGGCGAAATAGCTTCAGGCAAAACTATTTCTAGCAAATTTATAGCAACTGATTGTGGTGTTTCTTGCATGTGTAAGGTCAGTCTTTCAGTTTTTCTTTGCGACCACAAACTCGAGGACAGGTTAATCTGTAATGTCAGTCTCAGTGGGCGAGAAATTCTGCTACTTGAGAGTAAAAACATTTACGTTCACATATATTTAAAGGAAAAACTCAAACTTTATCCAATTGATTTACCTTTCAATTTAATAAAACATATTTATTCATGTTTTTAAAAGCAATTGGAAAATTACATGAAACATAAGAGAAATCTTCTCTTAATTAAAGAAAAACTATTTCTTCATCTAGATGCGTTTTATACTTGATTTAAAAGAAGCTCAAATGAGGAAATCGAACAAGTATTAAATTTGCATGTGAAGATAACAATATTAAAGAAAAATTTAAATCCATTATAATTATATACAATATATTTGCTTATCATTAGGAAAATAACATTTATCAAAAGAACGTCTCAATTTATTAATCTGAAAATTATTTAAATATAAAATCAAGACTCATCCAGCATGAATAACGAATTAGCATTGTGAAAAAGGTGAAGATTTTGAGTTTAATATGGACATCCAAATATTAGTCGTCTGCACGCGATTAATTAATAGACACAACTGTACATTTCTGATTTTATAAATTTCGAACGATCTGCGCTTGGACGCACGCTCTACTACCAGTCATCATGCTGGTATCATTGATCCCTTGTTGAGAACCGGAAGTTACGTAGTTCCTAAACGTCCAATGCAGCCTTAACAGGTGATTAACGGAATGCAAAATACTTGTCAAACGTTCAAGAATTTCTAAAATCTTGAGTAGCGAGTTTACTCAGTGCTGTCTGAGTTTTATTCGATATTTTTATTTTATATGAAAAATTATGGAACGATTTAAAAAGGGTCAGATTAAATTTTGTACTAGTTAGTATTCAAGCGGTTAGAAGCGTGAGTGCAAAGCACTTTTCTCCAGAGAGAAACGTGTCGAGTGATCGTGTTGAACAAATCATCACGACGGGAAGCAATTCACCAAATTAACATGATCATTTTCTCCATTCACTCGGATGTGTTCTCAAAACGTCAAGGAAATATCTGTATATTTATTATTCATATTTTTCTTCCTGACGCAACAAAAGAATCTACATATATCCATTGTTCTTATTTTGTTTCTGCAAGAAAAGACATTTTCTTCTCTTTTGCAAATTCTCGATAAATGAATAATTACTTTATTGTCAGAATATATATATTCGGCTACATCAAAAAATTTTATTGCTAAATAAATACAAAACTGTATTAACAAAATGATTTGTTATCAATAGAAAATATTTCAAGTGAGATGCAGGTAAAACCCACGTGTGTCCTTCGAGTTCAATCTATATATCTATTATTCACCTACTAACAAACGACAAACGGGAGGTGAGAAAACTCTCTTTTTCATATTTATTATACCCATTAATCTTTTTAGTTACATATATTAAGTATTCAATGAGATTATATTTCATTCACTTGTAATTAGTTTTCATTTGAATGATGTGAAATTAAATGAGTATTTAGTAGGTATATTATAACTAATTCACATGTTTTGAAAATACAGAGTGTTATGTCTCAGCTAATAAAGTTTGCTGTTCAACAAGAAAAAATTCAATTCCACTATTTACACTGAGTGAGCCATAATTTTCATGAATTTGTCATAGATATTTATCATGAAAATTAAACAGTCGGTCGTAGGAAATTGAAAACAAGAAAGAACCTTTTTCCTCACTTTTACCTGGAATTTCTTTCAATAATGTAATAAAAATTCTTGAAATTTTTTTGAAAATTTTAAAGAAAACTTTTGTATTCTTTGTTAAAATGATATATTTAAATATTTCCTGTACACAGTGAAAAGAAAGTCTTATTTTAAGGTTTTGCTGAATGAATTTCATCCTCACCTTAAAATAAGACTTGACTTTTACTGTGTAATACAAAAATATGCTGAAATGAGTAAATTTAATATTTAATTGTGGAACAATGAAGGACAACTCCTCTTGCGCCTTGTGTCATTTATATCACGATAACGGATTGATATATTTCTCTAATTATCGGTGAAGAGTCAGAGCGGTGCATTATTTGTCAAGATAATCTGATTTATTAAGAATTATGCGTGCATACAGGTTTATTAAACACACGCGTGCTTGTATAAGAGCGAGTGCCTTAATAAATCGCGAATCAAACTCGTTTCCATTTAAAAGCAGCTCGGCATGTCACTTTAAGTTTAAGTGCCTTTTTTAAATTAAATGCTTCAACTTCCACTTATTTTCAGAAATTAAAAATCATCCTCGCAACTATATATGTGCGAAAGTGAAGATTACAGAGACAAGAATAAAATTTACAGATAAATTTATAAACGAGATGAACGTATAGTAAATTGTTTCCCTTTGTGATAATTAGTTGAGTGAATGTAAAGAGGAACCCTCAAGCAGGCAGTTCTCAGTCACCAGCAATTTCCAGATCTGGAACAAGGAAGTCCTTAAATGCAACTTTTAGACTCGAGTGTAGGCGCAGTATTTTCTACTGACGAATTTATAGCAGTTGTGACTTATGCATTACAGTTGCTCTCGTAATACCTTCCGCTTTCCCACAAAGGAGTCCGTCTCAAACTAATATTCAATACCGTTTAGCTACAGTCAGTAGTGTTTCACACGAGACTTTTTCCACTGTTTAATGTCTGTTGCATTCTTTCAGACCCGCAGAACCGACAGAATCGCTTGGCACAGCGAGGGCGGAAATCCTCATCGATCTGGAACAAGTTGGTCGTGTACCGAGTGTGACCGGGACCGGGAAATCGACAAAGAGCAACAAGCTCCTCGGCAGCGACAGAATGTCGTTCACAAATCGATTCCCATCTTCTCAACACACACGATACCGAAGTAGCTGGGGTCCCTCGTCAGTGTCGGTTTTCAATAGAGTTGATGTTCCAAGGCCGTCAGCCGAAGAGGAGGAATATGCAGACTTTTATCACGAACGTTTGCACTCGGCACAGAGTCGACAGCTCATACCCCTGCAGGAGGATCTGGCTGACTGGATCAATAAAACCATCAGTAAGTTTTTGTTTCATCAAAAACGTAACTCAAGTTTACAACGTTGGTACAACAACGAGAGAAACATAAGGAACTCTTTTTCAATAAAATATAATAATAATGAATAAGAACAAAAAAGATTCTTGATCAAATTGCAGGACATACACCCGTAGAAAATTACTAAAGTCATTTCTTAGTGCTATACTATTTTTTTGTTGAAAGAAAAAGTTGACATAACAAATTGTTTCATTCTTTGGTATTTTTTTATGTACGGAGGGTAGTTTTTAAGATAAAGGGGTAAGTTCCGACGAAATTTGCTCTGACTTATTTGTAGGTGCATGTCCTGCAATTTGGTCCAGAATCTTTTTTGTTCTTATTCATTATTATTATATTTTATTGAAAAAGAGTTCCTTATATGTTTCTTTCGTTGTTGTACCAACGTTGTAAGCTTCAGTTAGGTCATTAAAATTTCCTCTTTTTATTTACCTTACTCAATTAAACTCTCTAACAAATCAACTTGAAATTATCAAAAATTTAAATCTTGGCTTGTCAACTTATTTTTTTCTGGATCATCCATATCTTTACAATTTGTCCAAGTTTATTGGCTGATATTCTGGCACAGAAAATTCTGTAGGATTAAAATAAGTTGCATTTCAATACCAAATCATTAAGCTTAAAAGTTTTTATACTGTTGTCGAATTATGAGTCACTGGACTGTACGAAACACCACATGAATTTTTGCTAAGCACTTGGGGTAACTCCTGACGGGGGAAATACTTTAATTAATGCTTTTATGTATACATTATAGCTCTTATGAAAATAAGTCTGCAAGTCCGAAGCAGTTTATTTTCATTCATGTTTGTGAATCTCCTCTTGAACATCGGCGAGTTTCCACTTGGTTTGATTATATTTTTTCTTCGACGGAGCTATATACTGTTAGTTGGCATTCTACGAAGCGTACGTGGTCGAAGGTACAGCTTTTACGACCCTCGCGAAATTCGTGAGACGCGCAAGCGTAGCATATTATGCGTAATGCGGCGGCAGGTCCTTTTCCAAGGGATATGTGCATGGTGTCTTTATAGTCTGTGCAGGATAAGGCGGCTTGTCGCGAGGGGAAGGGGCTGGGGTCGGCTAACTTCCGGTGAGTCAGAGTTGTTGGCAGATCCTCACGTTTTTACATATGATCAACATGTTCGTGTATACGCTCCCATCTGTTTGTCCATTGTACAAGATATAAATGTATGTAGACTTATTTTCGCAATATTCATTATACATGGTAAACACGGGTCACTTTGTCTAAATGTTAATCAACTATGAAAACGATCGCTGAAAGGTTTTTGCACCCTTATTTGGAATTAGCCGACCAAGCAAGGGTCAGCGGCTTGTAATACATGCTAGAGAGAGTTTTGCTGAAACGTCTGTAGAAAATATTAAAATCGCAAAACTATTAATCTCATACCTTTTCAAAGGTGTCTTTGATGTAAAAAAGAAATGAAATGAAAATATCAAAATTTATCGATTGCACTTGTTTATTCGAGTACAATCGGCATTGAGAATATGACGACTTTTCAACTGACTCGATGGAACCAGTCGATTTCAATTTAAAATTCGTATTAATTCCATAAATTTAAATCAGCGATGATTTACGTGTAGAATATAATTTTTAACATTTTTGTAACAGTGAAGGACATAAATCTTTTGATCCAATGCTCGAAAATGCGATGAAAAATAAAATTGCGGTGAGATCGAGACGTCGAGGACAAAAGTTAGTGGAGCATAACGTCATTGGCTCACAATTATCCAAGGTAATGGATAATTCGGTAATGAAAAATGTAACTCATGACTGCCTTTTCCAATCGCATATTACGTAAATTTCAACTGAAATATAAAAAAGCAGTAGTTATTATTTCTTTGTATTTAATTTACTTGACAAAATTAAAGTCAGTAATTGAATAATATTTTTGGCTTAGTTTATAAATACATAAGTGTAAGAATGTTTTTCTATGGAAGTTGCATATCATTAGCAACAAGCCACCTTCGAAATCACATGTGCAAGCCGCTCTTGATTTTATTTATTTATGCATCGACATTCCTTATTAGGAAAGCGATCTCGTTGAAAGGCGGTCGCAATTTCCATGTGTGTACACTTGGTTACAATGCATTCTCCTCCTTATTTCTTTTACTCTAGAGACAAAGGACAAAGCACACGCGCAGCCATAAGAAGTTTTCAATTTGATTCTGTAAACAACGCTTTTAGGATATATATAGCGTCGTATGAGGAAATGTCCTATAAACCAAACCGAAATTTAATGTCAAAAACAACAATTTTCGATTAAGAATATTAATATATAATACCCAGCGGGTATTGACAGTATTCAATATACTCAAACAAATCCTCTTAGAAATATTATTCAAACCTTCGATCTCCTTTTTCGGCATGGTAATTCTTGGATAAAAACAACTTTTGTCAATCTTTATTACCAGTTATAAATGTGCATTCGAAATTCAAGCATTAGTATATCTTGATTCTTGAAAGCAGTATTTACATATCTCTTTTTGATTTACATTTTTTTTAACGTTAATCATGTTCATTTTTGACTTTAATGTTTCAATATATAATAAATATATAAATATATAGTAATAAAAAAGCGATTATAAAAATAGTCAAACTTATATACGAAGAATAGCTTTGCTACTATTTAAGTGAAACTATAAAAAAATTTTTATGATTATAGCCTCATTAAGATCTTCTTAGAATTTTAACTGTACCAAATTTTCAAGCAACGTCATTCTGGAAATTTTCAATTCTACTGAAATACTTGATTACTAATTATTCAATGTATTAATGGAAACATGCAATAATTTTGCGCAATACCATTATTATTATTATTATTAAAGCAAGTTAAACAAGTGTCTTATAAAATTCTTAGTACATATCTTGAAAATCAGTGAGTGTTTCCTGTTGATACCTGAAAATTTGGGTTTTTAAGATTGAGAATGAATATGTTAATAAAGGAGGATGATTTTTCTGTGCTTTTGAGAATCACTCCCTTTCATCTGAAGAGTATATTACTGACAAACGGAAGTCCAAATGTTATATATATGAATATATCCTTTCCCACGTATCGCGCCAGATGCTGATCTTTGTGTTGCTCTTGCATGCAAATGCCCTTTATGGCTTTAAAATTTTTATATCGTATATTTTCTTACCATTTTCGAAAAAAAATTATACATTAGGTTGTTAACGATTATTGAAAATGTAAAGGAACATAATTTCAAAATGTTTTTTTTCTGCATTTTCACTGTGCAAAGAAAGTTGAGAAACCGATGAAAACTATTTGTTTATTATTTTGTATTTAAAAATCCTTTTAAATTTCTCTAAACTTGTTACTTTTTTCTTAAATATTTAACCGCGATGATTTATTTATATCCAAATTGTGTCCAATTCAAACCGCAAATGAAATTAGTTATTAAAGAAATTATCTTTATAGCTTTCTCTTCCCTCAAATTTTGTTGACAAAGTAAATAACTTGAATAGTTTTTTAATTGAAAGATTGTTTTCATCTCTTGCATATAAGTCTGAAATTTATATAAACTTTTGTTGAACACCATTTTTTACTTGAAGCTCTTGAGATGTATGGGTACAAAGCAATTATTGCAATTCCACCTTGTCGTCTCGCAAAGGAATAAAAAGAGAATAATGAGTGAGTCAGAGCGATATGCGGCGCGAGTTGTCACGATCAATCTGATCTTGTTTCGATCACTTGATACGCGTTACGGATTATTGATTGGTCACTGACAGCCCCGCAAGCTAAATTGCATGAAAAGTTCCTTTCCAACAATAATAAGCTTGCAAATTACATTATTCACAATTCTTCTCTATCATCGAATCATTTCCGCAAGTCACACTTTTCATTTATTGTTTCAAAATTTGTCTAAAGCTTTCTACTTTATCTAAAGTTTGCAGGCTTTATTCGAAAGATAAAAATGAAAGCAGTAGGAGAAGTATTTGAAAATGGCATAGGTATATATTGTAATCTAACAATGAGATCTTTATGGATATAAGAGTTAGCGAATTGCGGATAAAGAGAGGAGATTGAACTTTGACCTCGTAGCTATTTCCAGAAGAGGAAGATCGCATTTCCAAGCACACCGAATAATTGGCTGTGTAACCGTTTGTCAGGCTGCGCCAGGGTGGTGGATAATTTAGTTTGTTCGATCTCTCCATAACCTGAGTCGAGTCTCATAAATCAACAATGCTAAGTCCCTGTGATGGTTATCGAATTTTGTGCACGAAAAGCAGTACCAGTCAAATCGGGCACGATTATTTGTCCTTTGATTCCTTTTCTCTACTTTTCGCTGTACACAGAGCACGATATGCACATATTATACTTTTGTCATTGCATGTCACCATCAGGAATTCAATTAGATGGTAAGCCAAAAGTTTTTATGGACAATTTATTTTCGAAAAGTGTTGAAACAGAATCTCGACATAAAAGAAGACATCTGTTAAAAGTTATGCGTGGAACCATTCTTGTTCGTAAATAAATGGAAGGCTCAAGAATAACTTTTCGTATATGGATGTTTACGATCAGCCCGACTCAATTACAAACTCACAATGCCTCTTTGCTCGCGATTTGCAGAAACAGACATTGAGACTCGAAGAAAATCGGCTAATCGATCGGTTATACGTTATAAGGCTGGTCATTTTTTTTTAAATCTACCCAGCATGGTAATACAAGATGTAATTACAATGAGTATTGGCCAACTGCAAAATTAACTTGTCATTTGAGGACAAGGATTCTTATTTGATTTCATGTCTTTGCGCAAAGAATAAAAAGGTGCTACCTAAATAACTTATTGCCTTTATAATAAATTCTATACGGTGAACCAATTAATTGTGTTGGCACATTTTTGGATTTTGGAGATTTTATGGAATTTTTCCTATGTCATGTTAATCGAGTACTGAATAATAAAGAAGAAATGTTCAAGTGTATACATGATGGGAAATAGGAACTAGGTTGGGCTTGCACGAGCGATCAGATACTCGTGACTCTCCTATGACGACCTCACAACAATAGGTTTTACCTATTGCACCCGTACTCCCTGATACAGATGAAAAAAGCAGTTGCCCATTATCGACAATGACATGCAATGTATTTAATAAATTATTAAAATCAATATCGAACTTAGGTACGCTTAATTCTCGTCGAGCATGAAAGAGTGCAACAAAAGGAATATTGTGGGTATTCTACAAGAGTTGGACTTTTATGAAATTCAAATTAGTAATTTGAAGTGAAAGTAGCGGAGCTGACATCTCAGGCAACGCAGAGACAGATGCAAGCAGGTGCATCGACATTGTTGAAACTGGTTTAGGGTTTTTGGAATTTCAACGCAGAAATAGTGACAGTCTGAAACTAGCGTGACATCGTATGTGAATGTTCCCAAATCTGACCCAACCCTCATTAATTCACCTATTCCTCAATTTCGAACAAGTTAAATAATTGTCATTAGAGAAAAGAAAGGGAAATCATGTGTAGAGTCTCGCATGTATGTGAATAAATAATAGGCTCGCGGATACATGTCCCTTCTCAGGATAGGAGGAGACCGTGGATTGCGCTGATTGTAAACTGCACCGAACAGCACAGTGAACCGCGAGGAATCGGGATCTCGGTCACCCGGAACTAGCGGCAACGCCATGCACGAGCTTTGTATATCTATTATAGAAGATCAGACACACATTTCACATATTATGTGAGGTACAATTTTCATACCCAGGAAAATGGATTAAAATGAGATGCTAATGCATCTCTTATTGGCATCGCATTTAATAATAATGGTCTCCATTTTTTTAAATTTAATAATTCTACAGGGTAATTTTGTATTCGTTTCTTATACTATTCTCTTGCAGACTTAAGCATAACTTTGTCTTTGAGCTTCATTAATTAGCCTCTCTTAAGGGACAATTTTTCTCAGCTAATTAAGTTTTTCTATGAAGAATAAAGAGACGCGTATTTTTACATTCATTTTTCTTTTATTTAGAATATTCAAAAACAATGTTCTTCTGAAAGGATGCAAAGCATGGTAATCGGAAATACGAAAACACTCTTGAGTTTGAATACAATTTGTCAGTCTTCAGAGGCAATTATACAGCAAAGTATTCTTTTAAATCTTGTTCCGAAAGAAAGTTCCGATGAATTTTAAACGTCGCGTGATGTTTATACTCGAATCGATATTGCTTCAAAGGAGATTAGGTGGAAAAGTAGGCCTGGCAGGTTATTTTTTTATTCTTCAACTTGGAAGAGATTTTTGTTTACTAACTCTGTCGCGGTTTTGATCGCTCGAACGAAACTGAAATGATTTTCAGGCGCTTTGCTTGATTTATTCCCTTATACCCGCCAGGCACTTATTCGGATCGTTTCATAATTCAACTATAACGGGTTTCATCTCAACAACAGTCGCAACGACAAATTGACCGAGTTAAAGACTCTGTGACCTCTTCTGACCTTTCATATTATTGTCCTAAACCCGAATCGTTCCACAGAATTTTTGTTTCGGAAAACAGTTTTAAAATCCATCGTCGAAATGAAAAAAAAAATGTAACATACAGTTATTATATATATGTAATAGAAAGGAGAATATTTTATTTCTATGATAATAATTTATGTTTGTCAAGAGTTTTTAATTAAAATCATAAATTTTCTACTATAAACTAATATATACTTACATATTACGATGATTAGATTTATAATTCAACGTTCGAATTCACATTACATGGAAAAGTTTAAGTGCTTCCTGTTTCACCTCTGCGCAGTTAATGAAACACGTCAAAATATTGCAAAGTTTGCAATGAGTTATTTCCGGAATAAAAGTAAAGAAATGTTATTATCTACATACATAATATAATATGTAGATTGCTCAGCTTTCTTTATTATTCGGCCTTCTTTGCCTATTAAGTATAAGACCTAAATTTTGCACCCAATTTTCTACTCTTATACCATCCAAATACTTAAGATAAAATAAATATAACCATGAATCAAGTTTTCCAATTTTTATCTTTATACGGAGAAAGCTTGGAAATTAATTGCCACTAGTATCAATTCACGACACTTCCAATAACTCTTAAAACGATGGGAAACAGTTTGCTATTCGACAAATTTTTAAGTAATAATTCCTCTCCTTACAAACCAAGACAAGAAAATTCAAAATTTTAGAATACATTCTTGGCACCTACTTCTATTAAGAACCTTTTAATGCAATCTCAAATCTAGTATTCTTCTCTTATTTTATTCATAGATGAAAATTATACTGCAAATTGTGCTTAAATTTCATATATATTCATATGTATTTCTGATTGAGTTGCAGATATTTGGTCTATTATTTTAGAAACAATTCAAAGAAGAAAAGAACTTAAGACAAAAATGATTTACCAAATGACCTACTTCTCGTCAACCATTCGATCGGCACGAAAGTTTCGCTAAACTTAGAAGGCTTCAATGATTTATGATTATGTTTATAATACATATATAAAGAAAAAAAATTCAACAGAATTTATGAAATTGATATTAAATCGGTTTTGCACTTTCTCCATATATAAGTATTCAGGTGCCAAGTATTCAATCCGTTTGTTAGAAAATCGTATAATTATATGAAAAAATTGTCAAAAATTTTGTTATATATTTATGTATATATGAATCAATTAACCATTAAATGCATTTTTAATTGTTTTAGCCGTAGATCACGTAACAGGTGAGAATTTTTTTGATGCCTTGGACAATGGAGCCGTGGTGTGTCGTTTGGCGAGAGTAATTCAAGAAAAGGCCAGATCAGCTATTGACTCTGGAAGAGCAAAGGGGGTAAGGCTTTTACTCTACGTTTCTAACTTTTTTCAATTCACTCAAAATCGCGATAACAATACGGATCAATTGTATCACTTTCCTTTCACTGTACACTTGGAGTTACTTCACAATTATGTCTTTAATTAAATTTACTTTGTATTATGTAAACATACAAGGTTTTTTTTATTTTCCCAATTAGAATCAAGTAATTTTATCAGTGTACAACTGTATTATTCTTATATATACATAGAACACGTGAGAAACTGAACTTTATCCATTTTTTCATCAAACAAAAATCTGTTTCTTAGACTTGAAAAATATTTTATATTTTCTACAAATCATTATGATACATAATTATAAATTTGTTGACATTTTATTTGAAGAAATATTGTGTTTAAAATTACGGTAATTAAAATTTTATATACATTTATGTTAAATAATTATATATATCTAATTGTAAGCATTAATTAATATCTTTAAATTTTTAGAAACTATGAGATTTCATCATCTCTATAAGATGATGAAAAAAACTCTCTTTTTAATGAACGAAATTTATACACATATTATTATTTTTTTACTTTGTAATAGAAAACCATAATCAGAATTGAATAATTAAATAGTTGATATGGTTTTATTATTAATGTTTCAGCCGGTGCCAGTAATAAGAGGACGATGCTGGGAAAATGCTGCTAGGCGAAGTTTTTTTTCACGTGATAATATGGAAAATTTTATACAATTTTGCAGACGACTTGGGGTTCATGAAAATCTTCTATTTGAAAGTGATGATTTAGGTAATTTTTAATTTTATATTAAAACGTGTGATATTTTTTTTTAACTTTGCGTACTTTTGTTTTTATTCGAAAAAAGAACCATTTTATTAAATTTACCAAATAGCGAGAAACAAAATTTTCTAAATTTCAGTAACAATTAATGAAAAGCAGAAATTAACTGTTAAATATAAGTATGAGGAATAAGAATAAATTGCTATATTAGATATATAATTATATATTTATGACAGAAAAACTTTCCTTTTAATTGGGTGCGATTGTACTTATTCAAAATCTCTATTAAAATTCCGATAAATGATTTCCGAATATTTGATGATAAAATCACCGTTACTCATAATCAGTTTTAGAAGCATTTAAAAATCTTTAAATTAATAGAGAATTTCTAAAATTCATTTACATTAATTTTCTCTTTTTTCTCTTCATTGAAGACTATATTACAGTGAAAATAAGAGTATTATGTAAAAATAAAATTATAATAGGTAATGATAAAGGAAGTCTGATTCCCATGACTTGATATAGTCTGATAAATACTCGTAATTATATAGTTTTCTCGAGAAATGTAAGTTCAACCCTCCGGCAATTATTCATTACTCGCGTCTCGCGACTACATCAGACTCTGCTTATATCTGACCCACTGATTGAGAGTGACACCAATACAGAGCCATTGCGAGTGACATTTGGGCCTTGAACACGTGGGAAAGAGCGAAACAAGAGCCCAACAGTTGTTTATGTTCCGAAAATTTTTCATTAATTGCGTTTCTTTCGTTTTAACTGATGCAACTTTTGTATTGTTATAAGAATAGTATGCGCATAATTTGGGGTACCTACCAACTTCCTGAACATTGAAACACACACTAAACGGCTCAGGTATTTTCTTTTAAAAAGTTCATTCGAGTTGAAAATTGCAAACGAGGGGGTTTTTCTTTTTTTGTGTCATACACTCTTTATCGTGTGCAACGTCCTCATTGTCAGACTCGAGCCTGCCTCTTTTATTGTATAGAAGTACAAAAGCAGCAAAGTCAGCTAGCTTGATGCCGTTCTCGTTCACTTTTGGTTGAAAAATAAGGGCAGAAAAATTGGAAGCATATCTAGTCAAGTACTTACTTTGATACAAAATGTATATGTGTAGCCTGCTCTGGCTACAATCGATAACAGAAGGGTCGTCGTCTACTTTATAGACGAGACAGCTTTTCCAGTATTCACTGAATCGAGATTATTTTCAATTAAGCTGAGTAGCCAATTTATGCAAATGACGTTTATCGATGCAAATGAGGAAAGAATATCAAAAGCTCTAGAATTTTTTTTATACTCAACTGTCTTTGATGTTTTCTGTTTATACTCGTTTCCCGCTTTTTGGGAACGTAATCTTTTTCATCTTTATTTCACTTTCATTTAACTCAAGTTGCGAAATAATTTTAAAAGTATTTTTAAATAGTTTAAAATAAAATAAAAATAATTTTTTAAATAAAAATAGATTAGTCTGTTCTTTTAGTTTTGTGAGAATAATGAGAACGTTAACATTTTCGTTCAACTTTGAATCAGTTTTAGTTTAAAAACCTGCAAGTTTCGACGTTCGTCGTTGAAAAAGTTTGAAAGCTAAAAGTGTTGTGGTTTAAACTTGTCAAAAATAAATTGAGACAAGTCTTCAACTCTAAACTTTGATGGATCTCTTTATACATCAGAGTTATTGTTGTTAATTTCACTCAATTTGTTTACAATTAGAGGAAAAAATGGTAAATTTTTTTATACAATTAGTATAAAATGATTATTAATCATAAATGTTTTAAAATTTCAGTGGATATGAAAAAAAGAAAAAAATGATTTAAAAAATGTAAATACAATATTTATTTAATAAATTTTTATTTTCAGTTTTACATGGGCAACCTCGAAATGTGATTTTATGCCTCTTGGAAGTGTCTCGATTGGCAGCGCAATATTCTGTGGAACCACCAGGTTTGGTGCAACTTGAAAGAGAAATTGCTGCCGAACAGGAGCGAGATCTGCATTGTCTTTCAGATAGTGGCATTTCCCACAGTAGCTTAGTCTCCTGGCAGTTTCAATCACCATCGCCAACGGCATCGCCAAGACCTCAACCTGATAAAATGAAACACAGCAGGTTGAAATACAACAAATTTATTAATCATTCACTATTATACAAACAAACAATTAATCAATTAGTCATGCAATGATAACTAATGATTTTATTCAATTATTTCTATTAGATATTATAAATTGGCATTCGTTCTTCGCTTTTATTTTTTATTGATTGATTACATTTGATTGTTCAGTTCGGCCAATGAAATGAGCACAACAACGCCGCATTGGCTAGATCCCACAACGGAAACAAATCACGAATCGGAAATGAGAAGATCGGTTAGTGACAATGGACCAACCGGAAGCGACGGAGTTCCCAGTGACACAACAGAAGATGACTGGTCACGAGGTAGTGCAGAGGATCCAGATGAAGTTCCATCGCCCTCTAGTTCTCCATCTCCGTCGCCCGCTGAACCTCCGGAACATACGGGACCAATCACAGAACTCGACCGCAAAGTATGTCCAATTCACAAATGTCAATATTCTCATTTATTTACACTTACTTTCATCTAAACAATAGACAATTTTATTTTGTGTATTTCTTTGTTCTGCTTATAAAAATAAACATTTGGAATTTTTTATTTTTTTTCTTATTGGAAAATAAAATATTTCTAAGCAGAAATGAAAACTGTCTGTTAAAAAAGGACGATCAATAACTGCACGGAGAAAATGAATTGCAGTTTTTAACAAATTCGATTAATTATGTATACAGATACTCTGTAAATTATTGAATTAATAGTTATAATTATTATAGTCGTTCTGATTATAGAGACATGATAAATATTAGATTACAACAAGAAGACATGGGCAGTAAGATAAACAGGTTTTTAAATTAACGACAGGAAATTGAATTTCGAGCAATGGGTGCAGAAAAATTATCGAAAATTACGTAAACATAAACTGACTTCCGGTCCTTAGTTTTATATTTACATGTATGTAATCCTGACATGCATGAATTAGTATTTTCAATCATATAAGAAGTGAACAATTGAAAATGTCGAGTGATAGAATAAATACTTGAAGAACAAATAAGTGGATTATTTGACCTCGTTGCGAGTGTTAACGTATAGGAAGAGGCAAAGAGAGTAATTGCTTCCTTTGTAAAATTAACTTCTTATTTAATAACACATTTTTTTTTAATGTCATATACATAAAGATTCATTGGAAATTCTTAAAATTTTAACTTTTATTGTTTATATATCGAAAACTTTACTGATAATAAGATTCAAAGTAAATATAAATGTTTTAGTGAAAAAAGGCCAAACGACATTTAGCCGGTCATTAATTAATAAATTTTTTACTTAAGTTTTAGTTTCTTATTGACTTTTTATTGGTTGCTACAGGTGAGGAGAGCGACCGAGGCCGTTCAAAGGCTTTGCCAATGTCCTTCGAATAAGTGCTCGAAACTAAAGGTCCGAAAAGTTGGAGAAGGTCGATATCATATAGCTGGACGTAACGTATTTATCAGAGTAAGTTACTTAAAAGAAATACTCCCAATAAAATCATATTTAAAATAATTATTACCCAGCGATTATTTACAATATTTTTTAAAATTCATCTTAGTCTATTTTGATTGCTTTTCTGAAAATAGTTTTAATTTATTAATAAAATTTGAGAAATAATTGTTCTACCTACTACTTTATGAATTTTTTGGTTTGTTTTTTTTCATGTAATTGAAAGCGTTTGCTAAATACACTGAGCCCTTGACTCGACGCGAAGGGTAAATTTTTTGAAAATGCTTCACTAATTATAGCGGCACTGTTTCCAGCTTTTGAAAGGAAGACACATGATGGTGAGAGTGGGCGGAGGGTGGGACACCCTGGAGCACTTCTTGGCGAGGCACGACCCCTGTCAGGTGAGGGTTCTCAGCCGTGAAAGCACCCCACCCCCTCACAACAACAACAACAACAATAAGCACAGCCACAATTTTCTTCACATTCGAGCCAAGTATCGTAGTACACCGACTGACAATCACCGTGCCTAATCCACATAACCATCCCATGCAAAAAATCGAGCTTCTCAATATCCCTCTTCTAATTAAACTTAAACGAATTTTATTATTCAAGCCAATTTTCACTTAGCACTTTACGTAATTATAAAGTACGTACGTCAATTGTTTCCTTTCCAATTTCATAAACTTACAAGTTGATAATTTAACTTTAAAATTGCTGAAACTTTTCTTCATTAGAATTTTTTAGTTTTTTGTTTTTTTTATTAATTAATTAATTAATTAAATCATTATTGATCGAGGTATTAAATATTTGCAAATATAACTATTTAAGTAAACAATCTTTTTGTTTGCACCTTTCTTGACGTTTGAAAATTATTAAAGAAAAGTGGTTAACAAAAAATTTTTTTTATAATATTAAAAACGTGTACTTGAAACTTAAAATATTTTGCTATTTTCTGAAACTTCAATTATACATATATACGTACAGTATATAATTTATGGTAATTTATTAATTATTTATATATATGTATATATTATATAAAATATTTCCTTAAATTAAGAATAAATTTTTAATATCTCGATCAGTGATATACTACAATGTCACATTGATTTGTATATTTTGTTAAATTGCAAATTCAATTTAAAAAATTGTAAATATATAAGACATTTTATTATAAGTTTTGGAATATATTTTTATTTCATTTTTTTTTTCAAGTAAATATTTATCATTTTTTGGGTTTCAATTAAATTCCAAAAATAAAATTTCATATGTCTTGAAAACATTTTTGTTTTCACTTGAAACTAACAATAATAGGTATATTCATCTTCATCGTCTTTGATTGTATAAATTTTCTTATATTTGTTTTTTTCATTACAATATTCTACATTTTATGTGTATTAATGTATATTTATCTCACATTTCACGTCTAAATCACCAACAATATTGAGGTAAAGTTAAGGTTTAAAAAAGAAATAGTGGTTAAAATATTTTTTCCTCACAAAAGTAACCATTATTTTATTTATATTTACACTAGAAAAAGAACCAAAATAATACGTGATGATTTTGTGCTTTATTAAACAATTTAAATTTAGTATGATTTATTGATTAAATTTAAAGTAGATAACTTTCATAATTAAATGAAGGAATTGATTGAAATTTGTCTTCATTCACGTATTTTTTGGAAATAGTGAGACCAATGCACGGGATATAAAGACAAGGTTGGTCGTAGATTTAAGAACGCAATGACCAAACTTTAATTTGTCCCATGACTCGATGTTGACATTTGAATCACTCGAGATCGCGAATAAAATATTTTTTGAAGCAGAGAGATAAATTTTATGTTTTCTAATCTTCAATTTGTATTATTAAAAAATTCGTATTTTCAAACAAATTCTTTACTAGAAAGTTTGAAAAAAAGTGCAATTTGTGATAAAATTAACAAGATTAGTTTAAAAATTATTTAATTAAAAACCTTGTTTTTCTCGATAAAACAGAAATATACGTATTCGATTCCTCCATAAAATTGTGATAAAAATGACATTCCTTTTGATATTTGGTCATTGCTGATAGTAAACAGAACCAATTTTATACATTTTAATATATTATTTAATCTGCAGAACAGAATCATTTATAAGCGCATATGTACTATTCATGTAGATATTAAAAATTTGGGTTGCTCAATTTTACAGAATACATTAAAAATCTTTTATTCTCTACAAAAATAATAGTTGATAATAATTGATAATTTATTATCATTTTTCAAATTATTATTATAAAATTACTCAAACTCTAAAAAATAGAAAATTAAAAATTTTGACAACTCTAAAATTTCCAAATTTGAATAAACAAATTTGATATTTTAATGAATTTTGTTAAAAGTGAACGACCCTGAAACTGCACTTTTCTGACACTAAAATATAGATAATATCTCACAGGTATATTTGCTGGCACTTAAAAACGCTTAGCTTGTAATCGTAAATTTTACAATTGTATATCTTTTGTACTTTTATACACGTAAATTTAGATATTAAAAACGGCAATGGAAGGTGATTAAATAATTATACAACATTGAAAAAAATGTGTACGAATAATTCGATTTCCAGAAATGCAAGAGCACTTTATGTAAAGGAATACCAAAGCAAAGAATAGCGCGACAGATTTTGTCGGCACGTTGATGAGGCTTTACTTTCTAAAGAAGAAAAATCCATATAATTGGCTTCATTGTATATTATTATAACTATTTACTGCCTCTACACTTTGTATGTACTATAAATTATAATTTTTCTATGGGTGTAATCATTATGTTCTGGACCCCTTAAAAAAATTATTTAAGACATTTTTTTTAGGTGTCCGGAACATAATGATCACTCTGTATATTATTTACCTAATTTAAGATGTACTTCGAAAGAAATAATGTATTTATTATAAATATTTAAATCCTCACAATTGTAAAATGAGGAAATTAGTTAAGTTTTCAGAAAAAAAAAAGTTTTGGTTAAAATTGCCATAATTAGACTCGACTTCGAGTCATATTATTAATGTTGTTAATTATTAGAGTTTTTTTTTTTGCTTTCTATTAAGTCGTGGGGAATTCATTCATTAGCCTATAATATTAAAAATTGGATTTGCATTTTCAAAGAGAATAATTTCTCTTTAGTTTCGTTGAATTTCGAAAAAAAAAGAAATTCTTATTAACTAGGTACAATAAAAAATATTAAATTAATTATTTTAAATCAAGATTTATTTCTCTTTCTAAAATGCATGTTTTAATTAAATTTGCTAATTGGTGGATTCACCTTAAATGACATTCGCCATTACGAAAATAAATTGTTTCTGTTGGTAGCAATAACTTTGTACCTGCTTTACTTATTAATTTACGATGTTTTTAGTATTAGCGATAATTTCTTATTTAGGGAGAACATGGTTATTTAACATTCCGTTAACTTATGTCTTTCATTTATAGAATGTTAAAATTAATTTTTCAATAAAAAAGTGTCAAGTCAACCTTTATAATTGCGAATGCTTTCGAAAAGCATTAAAGTTGTTTATTTTTTTCAGAAAAGCGTTAAAATACGATTTTTACTTTTCTCAATTTTTCAATCTTCCAGTTTCAACGGGTGATCGCAATGTAGTTGTATAATAGTAACGGTTAATTTTAAGAAACCTAAATTGTTACCTTTTGTTATGTAATAAATAATTTCATCATAATGAATGTGTTCTTTCTTTAGTTGCATCGAAGGAGAATAAATTGTATTTAATTTTTATTTAAATGTCCATCATTTATTCAATGTGCGCATTATAAAAGAATTTAGCGACTGTAAATTCAATCAGTACAAAGTTGTACAATCAAAATCTTAAAAATAATACCATAGTAAAAATGTATCAAAATTCAAATACTACAAATCTACCTTTGGAGACTGGTCAAAACTTGTATAGTTTTGTAATTATCAATTTATCTATAATGATATAATATTCATTTTTATTTTTATACAAGACTTGTTATATTCTAATTATGCATTTGTCTTTTTGCAGGAATAAATATATTAAATGATGAATAACTGATAAATAAAATGGATTAATGTCTTGTAAAGATTAAATAAATTTGTTTTTACTTTTTCTTGCTTTTGCCTAGAGTTAATGTATGATGCTGAGTTTGTTGAGCAACTTGGACTTTTCGACGATTGAGTTCTTGAATATCGTCCTCCAACTTTTTGCGACTCTCCTCAAGTTTTTTCTTTTCTTCAGTGTGATCTTTTTTCAGCTTATCGAACCTGTTATGTAACTATAAACAAACAATTTTAACAATTATTTAAAGACTTTAAAAAAAATAATATAGATTAAAAAAAAATAACACAGAGAGAGGAGAGACTTCAAAATTAAAAAAAAAAACGTATTTCATATAATTTATAAATGACCCAAAAGTGATGTTAAACAGTTCTTACTTCTTTCTCCGCCTCCTTCAACTCAGCTTCAGCATCCTTTACACGTGCCACAAACATTTGTCTCATTTCATCTTCCTTTTGTTGAAGTTCTTGCAAGTGGGTCGAACGTTTTGCTTCGCAAGTTTGTTGGAAACTCACTGGCTTATTATCACTGTCAACATCACTGAATCCCATCTAAAAATAAGAAATAATCTTAAAATATAAATAACTTTTTAAAAAAATAAACATTAAAAATGCTTTATTATACCTGCTCGAGTCTCTTTTTACGATATAATTCATAGTGACGACAGTGTGTTTTCTCTCTCATATCTTCCATGTTAGTTCTAATAAGCATTTCGCGCAATTTCACAAAGTCGCAATGTGATTCATTCTCAACTGAAATTCAAATTTAATTTAAATGTAAATGTAAGACACATTACCAGCTTTTGAATAAATATACAGAAATATAAGCTACCTTGAACTGTGCCCCAAGGATATTGTCGGGAACGCATCATTTTATTTCCAACGCGAACAAAATCAGTACTGCCAACGACCGCAAAAGGCACGTGCGTATTCATTGAAGTGTTTACCTCAGCAACACTTTCATCATC
This sequence comes from Leptopilina clavipes, assembly GCA_001855655.1. Lineage (NCBI taxonomy): Eukaryota > Metazoa > Arthropoda > Insecta > Hymenoptera > Figitidae > Leptopilina > Leptopilina clavipes. The sequence goes on from JUFY01034889.1 coordinate 30,653, forward strand.
AGTTGGAAATTGATAAATATGCACTCCATTATTTTGTAATTCAGATATTATTTTGCTCTGTAAATGAAAGAATTTCTTGGAAAAAATGCTCAACTTTTGTTTCTAACTTATTTTTGAGAAAACTTACCTTAAACTTTTGTAGTTCAGTTTTTGAAATTGTATCAGCCTTAGCGATAATGGGAATAACGTTAACTTTGGTATCAAGTTTCTTCATGCACACCAAGTCGATGGATTTTAGTCTATAAAACAAATTTATTCCATTTATTTTGAAGATAATTAAAAAAAACAATTTTTTTCTCTTGGCAGTAAATAAAAATAAAAAAAAGGACGACAATGCTTTGTATAGGCGATTGTAGACTTACCCGTGACCAGTGGGACAAATAAAGTAAAGACAAACATGAATACGACTATCGTGATAAGTAGATAGTGAGCGTTTTATCTTGAGTTCCTCCTGCAAGTAAGCCTCAAACTGAGCATCAATATAGTCAACGACAGCTTTAAAACTGTCTTCTTTATTTATCTGATCCCCATAGCCGACTGTATCGACGATGGTGAGTTTTAGTCTCACATTGCTCTCTTGCAATTCATAAGTATGTGCCTTCAATTTCACAGCAGGTAAATTGTGAGAACTTGGGCTCGATTCGAAACTCGTGTTAAAAAGCGAGTCCATGAGAGTTGACTTTCCGAGTCCAGTTTCACCTAAGTGACAAAATTAAATCATTTTTTCTGCACAGTAGTAAATAGAAAAAAATGATTCAATATAAAGATAAATGTTTCATTTCTTAATTTCGTAATAAAAATGTATGCAAAATATATTATTTTTCAATCCATCGAAAATAAAACAAACTCAAGCAAACAAAACTTAAGTATAAAATTTAAAAATAAAAAAATTACATTTTTTTCAGGTGTTGCAAGAGTAATTGTTTTGAAATACAATTTTTTTTAATAAATTGAATTTACATAATCAAATTAAATACCTTGCAAAATTTTTTTAACATTATTCGTAAATCTGATTGAAAACATTAATTTTAAATTATAATTAATAGAAAAAAATTTTAAGAAACAAATTTTTTGAGGTTAGAAAGCACATTATTTGTGCTTTCAAAGCTAATTTAATGAAATTGAAACCAATCACCCAGATAAAGAAATTTTCCAAAATCATTTAATTAAAAATTATACAAAAATCCATAAATTCACTTACCAATGCACAAAATGTTGAAAACAAATCCATTTTGAACGGATTTGTTAACCAGCTGATCAGGCAAACTGTCAAATCCAACGTGTCCTGATAGCTTTAAATTTCGGATATTTGCTTCCAACTGAAACAAATAATCATTCATGTTGTCTATTTTAGGACTTGTCTAACTCAATAGTTAACAGTATTTTTCCCCTAAATGGACAGAAATACTTGTGTGTATTGCTCATCGCCGGCGATTATACACCTGCTACAAAAGAACCAACGCCCTTCTTAATATACCCGACATTATTGTTTTGAAATTTACATTTACCAAAATCTCCAACAACACAATGTCAATTTACTTTCAACTTTTTTCTCGATAACAAAAACAAATGAAAATTTTGCCAAAACAGTTTATAAATAACGAAAAATAACACTCACCTTCACACGCTCAACATCTACCGCCGCCATTTTGGAAACAGTGTCAAAAATTCTGAAACTTTCCTGAATTTTTCATTGGGAATATTTGGAAATATTGTAAGTCTGTCTCTCCATTTTATTAAAAAAGAAAAAAAACGTTAAATAATAATATTGGAATTTTTTATTTTTGAATTATTGTAATAATTTTAATAATAATGATATTAATTTTCTCTGAATTAGTAAATGTTTAGTTCCTTTTTTTATTTCTTTTTAATAAAATAAAATTATAGCAAAAAAGGAAAAATACACAAGTTTTCAGAAACACTTGATAATTAAATTAAAAAAATATTTTTAAAGAACATTTTAATAACTTTGCCCAATTTATTGAAAATAGCAAAAGAAAAATTTAAATTAGGTACCAACATAACGAGAATTTGAATGGGAAATAAAGTTCGGACATTGATCACTTGGAGGCGCTCCTTGCATCGTCTAGGAAACTCGCAGTTGGCAGGCTGTACGTCATAGTTACATGTAGTGACTACTTTCTAACATGGCAGATGAAATTGTGGTGTATTATCATGTGACGGGCAATTCTTTTCATTGATAAGATTGTTAGTGTTTGAAAACTGTGAAATATTTTCTCGTGATTATAGAAGAAATAGTGTAGAATTGGTGTTCGCGATGGCGGATCTGAAAAGTTCCCCGTTTAGTGACATCAAGCGGCCAGAGGAGGTGGTGGCGATGGCGATGAACGACAGCTTGAAATTTGCCGTGCTGATAGGACTAATCGAGGTCGGACAGGTGTCTAATCGAGAAGTGGTGAACACAGTTCTTCACTTGGTGAGTTGTTTTGTATTTTATTTTTACGATCTCAATCGCTGACGTCATGACCCTAGTCGATCGTCCCGAGAGGTTCATCGAACCTCGCCAAGTGCAAGTGTCCGTTCGAGCTGTCAAACGTGCTCTCGAGGACAAACCTCGTGTACATTGTACACCTATTTACATGTCAGAATTTGTATTTGTAATACACGTGTAGTGACAATTGTCGAAAAGTCCCTGCACACATCCTTCCGCCAGAACTTTCTCGTGGCTCAACATTTTTTTGAACTCAATTCATTTCCCTCTTGATTTTTTACGCGCTCGCGATCGTTATGCTTTATTTCCCCTCAAGGACGTGAATCTTGTGAACACTTTCCAACCGCACCGGCCGGTTTGTTTACTTCAATGTTACTTTCCGATAAAAGCAAGAGTTCTTTTGAGCAACGCGATTCCCATGAATATAGAGCAAAAATTTTTTCGAAAGTTTTTACAATAAAAAAATGAGTTTCTTAAAACGAAAATATAATTTTCAATTACTCATTTTCTTGTTTTCCCATTGTTTGTAATAATGACGAACCGTCACAAAATTTTTCAGATTTCTCTTGTTTGAAAATGTTAATTGACGCGCTATTTAAGATTACTTTTTGTGTAACATGATTTTATTACAAATTTTTCTTTCGTCACTTTTAAAAACATCTTATTTAACACGCACTATATAAATGTATTTTTTCCTAATCTTTCAAAAATGATATATCAAATTTTGAAGTAGTAAAACTAAATTTAATGGGAGAACATTAAATCTCTGACTCACAAGACACATGAAATTTAGATATTTTTATGTTGTGGAATAATAAAAAGAATGACTATTGGTGTTAATGAATGCGAGAAAATCAAAAATTCCGACACTCCGAAGAATGTTATTTTATATTTTTTAAATTGCGTTTTTCTTGTTCTCTGATTTCACTTTTTAATTTAAACGTCGAATTTCTCTAAATAAAAAAAAGTTGGAATTGATTTTACTAAAATTTTTACTCTTTCTCGAGGAAGGGCGAATGAAAAATGACCTTTGACGTTGCCCACGTTCATTAGATACTCTCCCCTGAAAGCAATTTCTAAATTGAAAAAATTAGACTGTATTCAAAGAGAAGAAAAGGTTTTCTATTTTTAATAAGTTGATTTATAAAAGAACAAAATGAGAAATATTTGAAAAACGATTCGAAAAATAATAATACTAACTATTTATAGGTTGAAAGGAAAATTTATATAATTTATACTTAACAATAGCAGAAAAAATGGTTTTAAAGAAAAATTTGTGTTTAAAACAGTAATCTTCTCAGAAAAGACTGGCGCGTTTAGTACCAATTTGATTAATTTTGATCCGTTTTATTAGCGAGCAAGGCATCTCAAAAATGAGCCAAAAAATTGCTTCTTTTTTATAAAATTCTTTGTCATGTATGTATAGCAACTCTCATCCTCTCATATTATGTAGAAGGTACCCCAATGTTTCTTTTCATGCTTCAGCATGTTTAGGACAAATTTGTTGCACGTGGGTTCAATTAATCTTGCCGCCTCTCTCTCACTATCGACAGTTGAGTTTCTGCAGCATGTGCTGTTTAGCTGTACGCGCATACAGGTAACTTTGTCATTCGCTGATTTTGCTTTTCAATGCGGAAAACATCATCGTCGTCTTTAATGTCATAATTGGATAATCCAATCCAAAAAGAAAGTATGAAATTAGTACCACATTTTATAGTATTGAAACAGTACCTTCTGTAAGAAATAAAACCAATTTAATATAAACTGTCTTTATTATTTCTCGAGTGGTCACAATATTTCAAAGGTTCGTCTCAGACTGACTCTCTTCAGTGAGAAACGATTAGACGATTAGGGAAATGATGAGTAATCCCACAGATATGGAACCAGACAAATATAATCACACCTCTAAATTTAATCTCAAGTGAGAAAAAAGACAAAAGAAATCTAATTTTAAATACACTTCTTAAAAGAGTACTACTTTGAAATCGCCGACTCTCTTTACAGTGTGTGTAGTTTGGCAGAGCAGTAAAGTTATCCGTTATCCCAAAATGTGCTCCCGTACAAATCTGCGAAATCAATCTGCAACAAATTTTATGGGACACTAAATTCATTGGACCACATTTTGAGATTACTGTCGCTGTGAATCTGGAAACAACCCCAATCATAATATTTCATGCTGATAGCTTGCCCATTATGGCTGAGTTATTACAAGTTATTCTTTTCGATACAAAAACCATTCTACACGAGGGTAAACTAATCAAAGGTCTTACACTTTTTTACAATAATTAAAAGGTTTTGTAACAAAAGACAAGTGAAAATTTGTACTCTGAAATGAAATATGAGTATTGCCGTTGAGTCGAATTTGCTGAGCCCATTAAGCATATAAAGCTTCGGAATTATAGGTTAATTCGCATCGTTACTTTTAATTGTATTTTCGACCACAGAGTTATTACTAGTGCACAATTTACTTTAAAGCCTTTAAAATCCAACATGAATTAAAACACATTATTTGGAAAAAGTGAAGACGTTTTGGCAGACAGAAAAATATATATAATGCATTTAAGTCACTTAAAATATGAAATTTTGAGGCATAATAATAATTTCGACATAATAAGATTATTTGACGGCGGATATCAAATCATTGTAGGTGATAATTCGCAATTATGCGCTTAATCTGTTGACAGTATATAGAACAAATAACCGCAATTAGGCAGTAATTGGTCACTTAATTCATGTTCGTTAAAACAAGAAAATCAAAGTACTTTGTGACTTGTGCTTTTCAATAATAAATTCCCAATTAATGGGTCAATAATATAATAGCAATAACAATTTTTAAAGGAAACCATAATTCTATTTATAGTATTTATTAATAATATTATTTACTGGAATTTCAGTTACTTTTAAATAAATGATTAGTACACATTTAAAATCAGTTACATTAAATTGAGTGAAATTGAGAGAGTAAAAAGCAATAAAAAGCTTTGTTAAAACATGATTAAACGATGTATTTACTACAAAGTATAAATTTGTCAAACACTTGCAATAGTTGTATATGTCAGCAAATGAATCTAGTCGAAAGATGTCCAATGGAATAAATTCATAAAGCACTTCCGCTAAACCTGGTATTGTACTTTGAGGATTTCTTTTGTGGTATTGTGAGCTGAAATAAACTCCCTAAGCAACTTTACGAATTTCTTTGTTGGGATTTGACTTGAGTGAAATCTGCAAGTGCATTTGATTCTTTAAATAATTGCAGTAGACTATATTAATATTTTTAAATGCAAGTTTTTTCATGTATGCATTTTTGCTCAATATAAGACACCAATTTTTACAGTGTACATATTATTAAAAATAATTTTTATCTATTATGAAACTGTATTATAACGAAACCTAGTTTAAGTAGAATTAGTCTGTAAAGCTAATTTTTGCGAGAAATTTGCACCTTGATGGAATTATGGATTAAAGCGTGTATTTTCTCTCTTCTGCCGTTACGAGGTTAAAAAAAAGTAATTTTGCTTATTAGAGGAGAAACTGTTTTGTTAATTTACGAGTTAAGTCGGATGAAACTCCATGGATGTCACAATAGTAGTTAATCATAATTTATCGTATAATTTATCGTATAATATGCAAGATACGCAACTTGGTGAACAATTGTTGTTGTACCTCTCTGAAACGTGTTTGCATGGTCTGATTTATTGGTTTTATCGGCGAAGGTTTGGGGATAGCGTTAGAAAAGTCCTATTTATCGGAACGTGTAAAACAGACTGCTCTCTAAATTTATGATTTCACATGAATGACCAATTACTTTTTAGTTTTTAACAAAACAAAAGTGGCTCAAATCTTCTCAGGTAGAATGACACTGAAAATTCAGATTTTTTCAACGGAATCGGGTATTGGGCAGACAGACTTCAACAATTTCCCCCATTAAAATCCATGTTTCTTCAACTTTTCTATTGTATTTTAGACATTGTCACATTTTGACTAAAATATCTAGAGTTAAATTAATCTTCACATTCGTCGACTATTTTTAGTTTAGAATTTAGATAGATTTCGATTGGACATAAAACAGATTAATTGGAAGCTGTCGTAGATAGGATTGCATAAGCTGCAAAGTTTTAATGTCCAATTACTTTCCTCCAATTTAATTTGCGCATTGTTATACCGCTGATTCGGAGCTTTTGTTTTCTATTCGTGGGTTACTAAAACTCGTTAACTCGAGGAAAACGAGCTTAGGTAGAAGAGTCGATGGCTGTTGGTGGTCTCTTACTCGATCCAATATAAGTACATACCTCCTTATTGTTTTGTAGGAATAATATAAATAAAAATCTTGATCCTTTAACACTTTTACTATTTAAGTTCAATTTGGTAAAATGGACAATGAAAAAAGCATTTTAATACTTTTAGTCTTCTAGCGTTTTCAAGTTGGTCAATTTCATCAACACGACTATACTAAATTTTTCATTTTATTGGGCAGTTTAGTTTTCTGGGTAAGAAAAAACAAATTTAGCAGAAAAAAACTATTTCAGAAGGCTTTTACGCTTGTGCGCTATATTCAAGATTCCAGCGAACGGTTATTTAAGGGCTCTGACTCGTAAAGCTCTTGTCTTTTCTTGTGTGGATTCCGCATTTTTTACTCTTAAAAATTAAATCCTTGCTTACTTACTTACTTACTTACTTTATTTTTCTGCACTTTTCTTTGTAAATCTTTAAATCTTTTGTAGAGTTTTTTGTCTTTTTAAGGAAGTCTGGCAACTGTCAGAGATAAAGGGGATATGCATTATTGTTGGAGCGAAACATTATTGGCATTTGTGTCAATGATTTGTCAGCTTCGTCTTTTAAGAAACTCTTCGCCCTCCTGTATAAAAATAAAATCGAGTGTACTTGACATTATTATGCAAACAACAACGTAAACTGACGAATGCATTTCCATTCTATTCTTCCTACTATACATAAACATTTACTGTGTTTTACAGAATGGAGTTGTAAATTACGAGAACCGCTTTATTTTTAATTTCTTCTCTTCTCTGCTTCTTCTCATTTAATTAATTTCATTTTAAAACAAAAGTACGTAACTTATTCAAGTTAAATATGTTTCACAATGATTTTAAAATTGTGACTTTTATGCGAAGCGCATAGAAAATCCTCCAAATACTTTTTGTCAGAATTTCTGTTTGACAGAAATCCGTAAAAAATGAAAACAACTGAATTTCTAGAAAATTTCACATAAAGGTTTAATAAGACAAAAAGCTTTTTAAATGGAAATAATATTTTCTTTTTAATTCTGCTGCAGCAGAAAAAACAATTTCTTGTTGCTCAAACAGAATCACAGATGTTGAAAGCATCATCGTAATAGGAAGTAAAATATTTTTATTTCCGATTTATGTTAGTCAAAAGTGTAATAAAAATTATTTTGTGTAAAGAGCAATGTCGTCTGAGAAATTAGAGGACTTAATTAAGTAGGTGAAAGTTGAAGTAAACACCCTTTCTGTATGATGAGAGGGTTGAGACGAACGGAACAGTTGCGTCGCAACTGATGCAACAAGAAGGAACGGCAATAAGTCTCTTTACTGGGATCAAGGCGTGGATCTCTAATACCAGTATTTAGTTTTCCTCAAAATTTATTGCTCTTTCATGCTTCTCTGGAATCAGATCTTCTTTTCTGCCTTAGTTCTTGATTCCTATGTACAATTCTCTTCAACTGTCGACGATTCGCGAAAATCCATATACATACAATACTTGTACAACTGTTTCGAAGCAAGTTTGCAAATCACTTTTTGGCATCTGCTTCCGAGTATCCAGCAGTTGAGACTTTCAGGTGACATGTTTGACAACACGTTAAATAAAGCCCCATTGGACATTTCTTCAATCCCAAAACAAGTGGTTAGTCCTCGAATTTTATTTTTTTAAGTCTCTCAATTCTATAGGGAATCAATGTCGTCTTTAATGGAAGGATTTGTATTTCAAATAAAAATTGTTGAAACTTTCAAGTTGTTTCCGCTTGTGACTGAAATATATATTGCGATTTTTCATAAAAGTTTCCCTATAGTGACATTTTTCTGACGCGGAAGGTTGTTATTAACTTTTCCAATCTTTGTATTTGTTCTAGATAATAGAAAATAGATCTTTGCAAGTAGGTTTTATTAAACTCATCCTTCTTTGGAAACTGAAGCTAAACTTTATATATTTTATAAAGTTGTTGTTTCGAGTTACATTTCCAATTATTACCTAAATTCAACGTGCGTTGTAAGGTCAGTCATAATGTTGTTTTCGAATATTTTTGCCAACTGTCATCGAAAAAGTTAACAAACTTTCTCACTTTTTTCTAATTTCATTTGTTTATCGTGATTTCTCTTTGGTGAGATTTTTAAAAATTGAAAAGAAATACATTTTACTGGCATGAGGGTGTTTGTATATTATATATAACAGAAATCGATAAATAACTCCCGGCGTTTTAAACTTTCCTACTGCAATTTTGATTCGTTTAATCAACCTAATGCTGCTTACAAACTATCTCCTTATGTTTTAAACTTGTTGTCATTGTCAGAAACACTCAATATGTACAATTAATAATAGTTTCTTCTATACAAAAAAATTATTTAATTATATGCCTAAAACAATTAAAAAAAAACTTTAGAAAACCAAGTTTTTTGTAGATCCGTTTAAATTTGTTTTAAATATATGTAAATATGTATGGGATAAATTTGATGTTAGTCGTGAGACCATTTTTTGTATGATTTGAGAAAACCAGTATTGATTTTTATTTGTAAAATATGTTTAGAATAATAAAGTGAAAATTATTTTATCAATTTTGTGTTGAAAATTGAAAGGTTGGCTCGGAAGTCTAAAATAATATTTGACATGAAAACCTAGTGACTTCTTTGGATGATTTTAATTAGAAAAAAGAAAGAAAATTAGTATATCTTTGAATATAAAGTTTCTCATCCTGCGTTACTCAATATACTTAATCATCGTCAAAGAGTCGAAGAGAGGTCTACGCTTTCCTCCAATTTGCATTTCTTTCATATCTAAACGTCACATCACTTAAATTAATTAATATTAAAAAAAAGTTAAAAGTCCTCTAATTAGAGTACCTACGTCAATATAAAAATTGTTTCCAATTGGGAATTGTAATTATAAACGAGAACATGCAGTTTTTCTTGTTGACCGCAATTTTGTCCCGCACACCCGATGTGATATTTATACGACAACATATCGATTTCTTTTTATAACCTTTATTGTATGTCAGGTATTGAATTAGGTTCGTAATTTTAGCCAAAGTAGGATATAAAGAGAGTTTTAAATTTCTTACAACTCGAATAATGTTTACAAGTTTGTATTTCATTTGAGTAATATTTCAGAATGTTTGTATTTTTGGCTACTGTACATGATAAAAGTCTGTAAATTGAAAAAAGTTTACAGCTCTCAAGAAATTGGTTAATAATAAAAATTTTTTATTATAGACGACAGGGAGAGTAAATTTTGTCATGCTCGTGTTACCTATACGTGACAAGACTTGGATGTTTTGGATACTTTTATGAGTATCCCAGCTAGATATTCCATCCACGAGAAGAAAATAAACTTTAGATGATTGTAAGACTTACATTCATTTCTCCGTTTATTAATATTTTATATTCTGTTCAAGGTTCTCTCTACATTTTGTGGCAGACATTTTTTAATAATCACTTTTATTAAAGTGAAAATTTTTTATTATTGGTTGGAAAATTATGAATCCTATTTGCAGTGAAATGATGTGGAAAAAATTTCGATTGATACTTGTAGTGTCAGAGATGAAGCTCGAATTAGAGGTCGAGAGGGTAATGGGGTACAGATGGATTTTATAACTGATCAAGGACTTTTCTGCTCTGAAGGACGAAATAACGTCGAGAGAGAATTGCCAGCTGCGGCTTTATCGAATTTTGGCCCAGCAACGCAATTTTATCCCCACTGATATCCATGCTATGGAAAATCGACCTGCGATCTGATTTCCGGTAAAAGTATAAAGTTAAACGACATCAGATGATGCATTTTTCAAACTTGATCATTTCTCTAAATCGATTTTAAATTGCATTGCAAATGCAGTTTGATCCACAGTAAACTTGCGTCACGAAATATTCTGGGATTTCTTGAGTTGTTCTGAAGTCTTTCATGCGAGTAACCCCAAAATGAGTATTGGAAGTATTAGAAAAATAGAAGAAAGGATTTAGAACTCTTATTAGTTTGTTGGTTGTTTAATTTAAACTGCGTGCCGATGAACGATTGAGTTGAATTTGCAGTGCGAATGCCATTGTCCTAAGTGGCTTAAAAAACCATTTTCTCCCTCGCGCTCTGACTTATTGGTATGCGCCGCTTATTTCCTGACCCACATTCATTACCTCCAAGTAGTTCTCGAAGGGATGCACCGGACAAAATTCTTCCAATTCTCGACCTTGAAATTCATTACTTTCTATCCGCATACCAAATTTCAGTTTCGCAACTATTTGTAATTTTCACAAGAGTGATTTTAATGTGTTGTCCTAGACTGAAAATGACTTACTTATTACTTATTTATGTGCCACGAATGTTTAATAACGAAAATGGTTTTCGACGATCGAATAGAACTTCTTATTGACATTATTAGAGGATTTGAAGAAAACCACAGAAGAGGCTTTTGCACGTTTGACTGACCCTGAAGCTCCATTGAGAATTCTTCGGAGTAGATTGCAAACTCGGCTCAACGAGCTTTAGTCAAGCTTTTTCTCTCAAGACGTCAGGGAATAGCTTCTTTTTCATCATCAAATGCTTGTCAGATTCCCTGCATATTGCCAATTTCATCAAAAATTTATATAGTTCAATCAGCTTCAAGCATGAATGCCATATTTTACTCCCTTCAATTTGGATCAATGAATTTTACTTTATAACCAGTAGACTATCAAAAAAATGGACCCTTTCTTCCTCTTAGATCTCACTCCATTGAAAGCTTTTCAGCAGAAAGAAAATTATCAACTTTTTAGAATTAAAAAAAATGTTTCAAATTCCACGAATCTTTTCTGCTTTGAATTCTAAAAAATAAAAATGGCCCTCCATTTCGCACCAAGCTGTCTCTAGAGGTGAATTGTCACTTCCGTAAAATGACTGTTCCGTTGACAACTGGGCTTAAATCACTATAATTGAACAGGGCCCGAGCCGAGTCTCATTCAACTTTAATGTCGTCGGTGTAATCTTACTAAATGTCGGTGTCACTTTGTCTTGGAGTTACATTCCTAGTAAAACGAAGCAAAATTACAACTTATAATTTATCAATTTGTGCCTGCGACCAGGAAAGGAAAATATAAATGTAATAGCAGATGCACTAAAGAACAGAGTTAAATGACTTGTGGATTATTAGGAAAAAATGCAGCCTCGAAGATTGTCTGAAAAGTTTGAAATAGGAATTCATGCGAGGCTTTATAATGACTTTTCAAGAGCTGCAACCTCGTATAACCCTAGCGTCTGGCACGTGTTTGCTTCTCAAGCGCATTTTACGCTCTCGTCCCTCAAGGCGAAACTTTTCATTCTTGACGAAACCATTTCCATCGTTGAGAGAGAGAGAGAAAAGAGGGTGACTTGAATAAGTACCTTCCTCTCCAGGACACGGGGTTGTGTTGAAGAAAACCATAGAAGGGCGCGCGTCATGTGGCCACTATGCGTGCAAACTTTGTCACGACCCTCAACAACTTTCCAACTTGGATCCGATGAAAAAGGCATTTTCTAGTGAGGTCCATCCATTGCCTTGATCTATCCGGACTTTTTAAATATCAATCTTCAAAGAGTTGACACAAATATTTGCATACTGGGAATTTTCAACTTAGTAGTCGTCGTTTTCCTGTCAGGTATCGTATTGCTCACTGCTTGCCGAAACCAACCAAGTTTAGCGATTAAACTCCCAACTCCGTAAGCAATCTGATGCAGAAACTTTCTCCATACGTTGCCAATCCAGTTAAATCTGGAGGGCCATTTTGCTTGTTGAGAATTAACAACTTCGATATGCATGACATCATTATCCAATCTTACTTTGTTTGTCATCTGTAGTTAGATCTCACACATGTCAAGAAATGAATCGTTATTTCTAGAGTTGGAAAGCCTTTTTTAGGATATTCAAGTCAGAAACTTTTCGAAAATAGCGAACGGAGAGCGAATGGGTTTCTGTGCCAAGTAAAACTGTTCCTCGATAAAGTTCAACGCCCCATTAACTGAAAGGGATGTTGAGTAAGAACGTCCTCGTTTTGTCGGATCCGCATCGCGTCAGGCTCACGAGTTGGATGCTTATCTGGATTCATCTGAAGGAAAATCCAACTTTCAGAGACGTGGACAGAGAGGGCAAGGGATCAACAGAAATCGATTCTGTCAGATCACTTTCGAAAATTTACGTTCTCAAATTTAACCCCCGAAGGATCATTTTTCTTCCGCTTGAACAATTCCTGCTAAACGAATGATTTTTTCAGAAGTGAGGAACAAAAATGTCTTGCTTTTAAACTCAAGATTCAATTTGCCATCTCTTACTTGATTGTCATTTTCAAACAGTTTCGGTCATTCCTTTGACGTCTTTTTTAAGAATTCGACGTTTCTGCTATTTTATTCATTTCCTCCTCGGCTTCTGCGAAGATTCGAAGGAAAGTAGAGAAAGAGATGCTGCGAGATTTCCGGGTTTTCCACTTGAGTCGCTTCTGACTGCAGAGGTTCTCAAATCGTTTACCGTGTTGGGAAAATGATTTCTTATCACGGGAAACTATTAAATTCAAAGTTCCATTCAATTGTTGGTGAATAATGATTATTGCAAGCTCTTATTTTTGGACTTGCAAGTTGTGAAATATGGGCCATGAAAAGTTGTTTCCGCGGATAAATAAGAGGATAAATTTTTGTTTTATTATTATTTTTTAGTTTACGCTCAATTCGAGTTTATGTTGGATGTAAAAATTTATAAATCTATAAAAGTGGAACTCTACGATCCCTGAATATCGCTTGAAATATTGAAATTTGGTAGGAATCTTGGTGTGCTTCGACTTCCAATTTCACACTTGGGTTATCCAGGATTACATCGATAATCTAAAAACGGATTCCGGCCCTAAGCAAATTTTTCCCGAGATTTGATAACATGAACTGGGATCTCTTTTTACGACTTTCGTTAGGATCAATTTTTTACTACGGCCTAGGTCAACTGTGACACCTGTGAGTAATGTGATTTTTAACTCTTTTTACGCTTCGATCGTAAAACACTTCATATAAAATGCGTTTACAAATATCTTGAAAAGTCATTCAACACTTTTACGGTGCGGTGCATTTATTATGTATATAAAGAACCTATAGAAATAGTTGTTCCAAAATAATTTTTCATTCTTGGCAATTTTCCACAAATCATTCTAATAATTATATTATATTTTTCTACTGCAGTTTAACTATTATAAATGAAAATTCTCTTTTATTGGATTATTTAAATTAAAACAAAATTTTAATTTTTTGTTGCTCTGACCATAAACCATGACTTATACCTATATCAGAGCTAAATTTTCATTCAAGGTTTTCGTGTCAAATACTAATTGTTTTTATGTTCGCTGCATTCATCTGCTAATAATTTAGAAAAGAGAAATTATTTTAGTATAAAGTTTTGTGTTCCATACTCTATACTGAACTTTTTGCAGTTATGTTTAATTATTCTTTTAGATCTTGTGTGTATTTGTAATTACAAAAACATAAGTTTTTTTTTAAACTTTGTAGTTTTTACGAGTCTTGAATTATTACTAAATTTCAATTATTTCATATTAACATAAAAATCAAGAGTTTATTTTTTAATTTCTACACATTAAAACACTATTCTTCGTATCTAATGAGTATAAGTATAATGCTGCAGGCTTGATAAAACTATGAAAATAATTTTAAGTCAACTTTTTACGAGAATTAGTATGGAAAATGAACTTAAACTTAAAAACTGTATAATCCAATGTAAAGTTGCAAGTTCTCAAGTTTAATAACTTTTTTATGTGATTTAAAATCTTAGTTGTCTCAGGACATGTGATATTTTAAGCTTCATTAAACTATTTATTAATGTTTAGTTTACTAAAGTATTTTATAATTTAGAGAAAAAATTGTAATATTCATAATGAAAAAAGTTTTAAATGCAATTCAAATGAAAAAAAAATGTTTAAATTAAGGACCCGCAGGTTCAATTTTTACACGAGATTTTATGGCTTTACTTAAAATTAAGTATCTCGAAAATTAACTATTAAAATTTTTCAAATAATTGCAATAAATGTTGCTACAACTTTTTTCGACAAAAATGTATAAAAGTATTCCTCCTAAAAATGTGTTCCTTAGAAATTATCTTTACATCATCAACTTTGAGAACCGAATCGGTGAAATTAATTAATATAAGTAGTATAAGTGCGGAAATTTATTTGAATTGCATTCAGTGCAATGTATAGTGAATACAATTTTACTTTAACATTTGACTTTTCCAACTGGGTTTTCTGACACTGTTCACGGAGCTTCAGGGATTAAAGCATTGCTCGCATACACTCGACCTACACTAGAGTCTCTTGCGACTCAACAACTCTTACTCTTACCCATATTATATTTGATATGTTTCGTCAAGTGGCGATGTAAAAGCAAGCGTTTCTGTTTCTGTTCGGAGAAATTAATTATTACATTATTACATAATATTAATCGCCGTGTTCTGTCCGCGTCCGGATGTCCTAACGTGAAGTTAGTCTTTTTCGATTTTATTTGTTTCTTATTTATTTATATGCAAAAATGTAATGTTTTTGTGTCAAATGACAGTTTTGTTTTCCGGGTTATTATTTAATAAAAAATTGGTTTGTTTATTAATAATCAGTGACACTGCGTCAACGTAATTATTATTATTCTTTATCATATTAATATATTTTAAATAATAATTAAATGAAAATGATAATGGAATAAATCACGCGCGCGTGTATTTTGCTAGTTGTTTTTAATTTATTTGTTGATAAAGATTGTTTATTTTATAATATTGGTTCTATAAATCTATATTGATCGGGGTGTCCAAAAAGTAAACTAAATTAACTGTGTTCAGAGTGGGAAACATTCTCCAAATCATGTGATGCGATCGGTGACAATAATGCAATTAAGTTTTCGACGGGCATGTGATAACTGGTTTCGTACATTTTTATTAAATTACAAAAATGATTAAAAGTGTGTCTTTTCAATTTTCCGTTTATTATTTGAAACAATGTTTCCAATTTCATTTTTACAAATTTGAAAGCCTAAAAAATATACCAGATCTAAAACTAATTTCAAAAAGTAAATTATTATTTTAAAATAAAAATTGAGAAAAATGAGATTTTATCAAGTACAATTCAATTTGAAAAACTCTTTAGAGTGAGAGTTATAGATGAGAAAGTGAGATTCTTTAATGGGTAAAGTTTTGTTTAAAAAAAAACGAAACATCGCGAGCAGCTTCGAGTCTTTTCATAAGAAATAATCATACTCGAGCTTTTTGCTCGGCTCCCCATACATGAAAGTTTTAGACTTGGTGACTTACGACCCGGTGAATTTATTTTCGCTCTAAGAAGCAATACTGTTCTCTCTATGGGGTGGTCTTTTGATCAAATTTTCACATGAATTCCTAACACAAAGTGTAGCGAGAATATTCCCCTGTTTTGGCCAACTGCACCAACCAGGCCTGCCTGTCTGTCGCTTACTTGCACTTTATAAATTTACATGCAAAATATATTGCGGCAATGTTTTTCCTGGAAATTCGATATATAGGTATACTTACACGACAAATATCACGTTGGATTAGCCGCAAAAGATTTTCGTCATTTAACCCGGCGAGCGTAAGGTTAAATTTTGTAACAACGAGCGTAAGGTAGGGTAATTTTTACCCTACAATGATTTTCTATTTGCATATTAAAAAAAAGCTTAAAATCATAGAAATTTTTTACCATATTTGTTTTATATT